>CAWVNZ010000773.1:0-67967 GCA_963930735.1 Dioctria linearis
GATTGCCTTTTCTATAGTAAATTATTCAAAAATTCATTTTTTACTGTTGCAAATTTTAAATACGCCAGGGATTGCCTTTTGTATAGTAAATTATTCAAAAAATAATTTTTTACTGTCTCAAATTTTATTTACGCCAGGGATTGCCTTTTCTATAGTAAATTTTGCAAAAAATAATTTTTTACTGTCGCAAATTATAATTACGCCAGGGATTGCCTTTTCTATAGTAAATTATTCAAAAAATAATTTTTTACTGTCTCAAATTTTAATTACGCCAGGGATTACCTTTTCTATAGTAAATTATTCAAAAATTCATTTTTTACTGTCTCAAATTTTAATTACGCCAGGGATTGCCTTTTGTATAGTAAATTTTGCAAAAAATAATTTTTTACTGTTCCAAATTTTAAATACGCCAGGGATTGCCTTTTCTATAGTAAATTATTCAAAAAATAATTTTTTACTGTCTCAAATTTTAATTACGCCAGGGATTGCCTTTTCTATAGTAAAATATTCAAAAATTCATTTTTTACTGTCTCAAATTTTAAATACGCCGGGGATTGCCTTTTCTATAGTAAATTATTCAAAAAATAATTTTTACTGTCTCAAATTTTAATTACGCCAGGGATTGCCTTTTCTATAGTAAATTATTCAAAAAATAATTTTATACTGTCGCAAATTTTAATTACGCCAGGGATAGCCTTTTCTATAGTAAATTTTGCAAAAAATAATTGTTTAGTGTCGGAAATTTTAATTACGCCAGGGATAGCCTTTTCTATAGTAAATTTTGCAAAAAATAATTTTTCAGTGTCGCAAATTTTAATTACGCCTTTTCTATAGTAAATTATTCAAAAATTCATTTTTTACTGTCTCAAATTTTAACTACGCCAGGGATTGCCTTTTCTATAGTAAATTATTCAAAAAATTTTTTTTCTGTCACAAATTTTAATTACGCCAGGGATTGCCTTTTCTATAGTAAATTATTCAAAAATTCATTTTTTACTGTCTCAAATTTTAATTACGCCAGGGATTGCCTTTTGTATAGTAAATTATTCAAAAAATAATTTTTTACTGTCGCAAATTTTAATTACGCCAGGGATTGCCTTTTCTATAGTAAATTTTGCAAAACATAATATTTACTGTCTCAAATTTTAATAACGCCAGGGATTGCCTTTTCTATAGTAAATTATTCAAAAAATAATTTTATACTGTCGCAAATTTTAATTACGCCAGGGATTGCCTTTTCTATAGTAAATTATTCAAAAATTCATTTTTTACTGTCTCAAATTTTAATTACGCCAGGGATTGCCTTTTCTACAGTAAATTTTGCAAAAATTAATATTATACTGTCGCAAATTATAATTACGCCAGGGATTGCCTTTTCTATAGTAAATTTTGCAAAAAATAATTTTTACTGTCTCAAATTTTAATTACGCCAGGGATTGCCTTTTCTATAGTGAATTTTACAAAAAATAATTTTTACTGTCTCAAATTTTAATTACGCCAGGGATTGCCTTTTCTATAGTAAATTATTCAAAAAATAATTTTTTACTGTCTCAAATTTTAATTACGCCAGGGATTGCCTTTTCTATAGTAAATTAGTCAAAAATTCATTCTTCACAGTCTCAAATTTTAAATATGCCAGGGATTGCCTTTTCTATAGTAAATTATTCAAAAAATAATTTTTACTGTCTCAAATTTTAATTACGCCAGGGATTGCCTTTTCTATAGTAAATTATTCAAAAAATAATTTTTTACTGTCGCAAATTATAATTACGCCAGGGATTGCTTTTCTATAGTAAATTATTCAAAAAATAATTTTTTACTGTCTCAAATTTTAACTACGCCAGGGATTGCCTTTTCTATAGTAAATTTTGCAAAAAATAATTTTTTACTGTTGCAAATTTTAAATACGCCAGGGATTGCCTTTTGTATAGTAAATTATTCAAAAAATAATTTTTTACTGTCGCAAATTTTAATTACGCCAGGGATTGCCTTTTCTATAGTAAATTATTCAAAAAATAATTGTTTACTATCTCAAATTTTAATTACGCCAGGGATTGCCTTTTCTATAGTAAATTATTCAAAAAATAATTTTTTACTGTTGCAAATTTTAAATACGCCAGGGATTGCCTTTTCTATAGTAAATTATTCAAAAAATAATTGTTTACTGTCTCAAATTTTAACTACGCCAGGGATTGCGTTTTCTATAGTAAATTTTGCAAAAAATAATTGTTTAGTGTTGCAAATTTTAATTACGCCAGGGATTGCCTTTTCTATAGTAAATTATTCAAAAAATAATTTTTTACTGTTGCAAATTTTAAATACGCCAGGGGTTGCCTTTTCTATAGTAAATTTTGCAAAAAATAATTTTTACTGTCTCAAATTTTAATTACGCCAGGGATTGCCTTTTCTATAGTAAATTATTCAAAAAATAATTTTTTAGTGTCGCAAATTTTAATTACGCCAGGGATTGCCTTTTCTATAGTAAATTATTCAAAAAATAATTTTTTAGTGTCGCAAATTTTAATTACGCCAGGGATTGCCTTTTGTATACTAAATTATTCAAAAAATAATTGTTTACTGTCGCAAATTTTAATTACGCCAGGATTGCCTTTTCTATAGTAAATTATTCAAAAAATAATTTTTATTGTCTCAAATTTTAATTACTCCAGGGATTGCCTTTTCTATAGTAAATTATTCAAAAAATAATTTTTTTACTGTTGCAAATTTTAAATACGCCAGGGATTGCCTTTTCTATAGTAAATTTTTCACAAAATAATTTTTACTGTTTCAAATTTTAATTACGCCAGGGATTGCCTTTTCTATAGTAAATTATTCAAAAAATAATTTTTTACTGTCGCAAATTATAATTACGCCAGGGATTGTCTTTTCTTTAGTAAATTATTCAAAAAATAATTGTTTACTGTCGCAAATTTTAATTACGCCAGGGATTGCCTTTTCTATAGTAAGTTATTCAAAAAATAATTTTTTACTGTTGCAAATTTTAAATACGCCAGGGATTGCCTTTTCTATAGTAAATTATTCAAAAAATAATTTTTTATTGTCGCAAATTATAATTACGCCAGGGATTGCCTTTTCTATAATAAATTATTCAAAAAATAATTGTTTACTGTCGCAAATTTTAATTACGCCAGGGATTGCCTTTTCTATAGTAAATTATTCAAAAAATAATTTTTTACTGTTGCAAATTTTAAATAGGCCAGGGATTGCCTTTTCTATAGTAAATTTTGCAAAAAATAATTTTTACTGTCTCAAATTTTAATTACGCCAGGGATTGCCTTTTCTATAGTAAATTATTCAAAAAATAATTTTTTAGTGTCGCAAATTTTAATTACGCCAGGGATTGCCTTTTCTATAGTAAATTATTCAAAAAATAATTTTTTAGTGTCGCAAATTTTAATTACGCCAGGGATTGCCTTTTGTATACTAAATTATTCAAAAAATAATTGTTTACTGTCGCAAATTTTAATTACGCCAGGGATTGCCTTTTCTATAGTAAATTATTCAAAAAATAATTTTTACTGTCTCAAATTTTAATTACGCCAGGGATTGCCTTTTCTATAGTAAATTATTCAAAAAATAATTTTTTACTGTTGCAAATTTTAAATACGCCAGGGATTGCCTTTTCTATAGTAAATTTTGCAAAAAATAATTTTTACTGTCTCAAATTTTAATTACGCCAGGGATTGCCTTTTCTATAGTAAATTATTCAAAAAATAATTTTTTACTGTCGCAAATTATAATTACGCCAGGGATTGCCTTTTCTATAGTAAATTATTCAAAAAATAATTGTTTACTGTCGCAAATTTTAATTACGCCAGGGATTGCCTTTTCTATAGTAAGTTATTCAAAAAATAATTTTTTACTGTTGCAAATTTTAAATACGCCAGGGATTGCCTTTTATATAGTAAATTTTGCAAAAAATAATTTTTACTGTCTCAAATTTTAATTACGCCAGGATTGCCTTTTCTATAGTAAATTATTCAAAAATTCATTTTTTACTGTCTCAAATTTTAATTACGCCAGGGATTGCCTTTTCTATAGTAAATTTTGCAAAAAATAATTTTTACTGTCTCAAATTTTAATTACGCCAGGGATTGCCTTTTCTATAGTAAATTATTCAAAAATCATTTTTTACTGTCTCAAATTTTAATTACGCCAGGGATTGCCTTTTCTATAGTAAATTATTCAAAAAATAATTTTTTACTGTCGGAAATTTTAATTACGCCAGGGATTGCCTTTTCTATAGTAAATTTTGCAAAAAATAATTGTTTAGTGTCGCAAATTTTAATTACGCCAGGGATTGCCTTTTCTATAGTAAATTATTCAAAAAATAATTTTTTACTGTCTCAAATTTTAATTACGCCAGGGATTGCCTTTTCTATAGTAAATTTTGCAAAAAATAATTTTTACTGTCTCAAATTTTAATTACGCCAGGGATTGCCTTTTCTATAGTAAATTATTCAAAAATTCATTGCCTTTTCTATAGTAAATTATTCAAAAATTCATTTTTTGCTGTCTCAAATTTTAATTAATCCAGGGATTGCCTTTTCTATAGTAAATTATTCAAAAAATCATTTTTTACTGTCTCAAATTTTAATTACGCCAGGGATTGCCTTTTCTATAGTAAATTATTCAAAAATTCATTTTTTAGTGTCGCAAATTTTAATTACGCCAGGGATTGCCTTTTCTATAGTAAATTATTCAAAAAATAATTTTTTAGTGTCGCATATTTTAATTACGCCAGGGATTGCCTTTTCTATAGTAAATTATTCAAAAAATAATTGTTTACTGTCGCAAATTTTAATTACGCCAGGGATTGCCTTTTCTATAGTAAATTATTCAAAAAATAATTTTTTTACTGTTGCAAATTTTAAATACGCCAGGGATTGCCTTTTCTATAGTAAATTATTCAAAAAATAATTGTTTACTGTCTCAAATTTTAATTACGCCAGGGATTGCCTTTTCTATAGTAAATTTTGCAAAAAATAATTGTTTTGTGTCGCAAATTTTAATTACGCCAGGGATTGCCTTTTCTATAGTAAATTATTCAAAAAACAATTTTTTACTGTTGCTAATTTCAAATACGCCAGGGATTGCCTTTTCTATAGTAAATTTTGCAAAAAATAATGTTTACCGTCTCAAATTTTAATTACGCCAGGGATTGCCTTTTCTATAGTAAATTATTCAAAAAATAATTTTTTAGTGTCGCAAATTTTAATTACGCCAGGGATTGCCTTTTGTATAGTAAATTATTCAAAAAATAATTGTTTACTGTCGCAAATTTTAATTACGCCAGGGATTGCCTTTTCTATAGTAAATTATTCAAAAAATAATTTTTTACTGTTGCAAATTTTAAATACGCCAGGGATTGCCTTTTCTATAGTAAATTATTCAAAAAATAATTTTTTACTGTCTCAAATTTTAATTACGCCAGGGATTGCCTTTTCTATAGTAAATTTTGCAAAAAGTAATTGTTTAGAGTCTCAAATTTTAAATACGCCAGGGATTGCCTTTTCTATAGTAAATTATTCAAAAATTCATTTTTTACTGTTGCAAATTTTAAATACGCCAGGGATTGCCTTTTGTATAGTAAATTATTCAAAAAATAATTTTTTACTGTCTCAAATTTTAATTACGCCAGGGATTGCCTTTTCTATAGTAAATTATTCAAAAAATAATTTTTTCTGTCACAAATTTTAATTACGCCAGGGATTGCCTTTTATATAGTACATAAATTATTCAAAAAATATTTTTTTCTGTCTCAAATTTTAATTACGCCAGGGATTGCCTTTTCTATAGTAAATTATGCAAAAATTCATTTTTACTGTCTCAAATTTTAATTACGCCAGGGATTGCCTTTTGTATAGTAAATTTTGCAAAAAATAATTTTTTACTGTTGCAAATTATAATTACGCCAGGGATTGCCTTTTCTATAGTAAATTATTCAAAAAATAATTGTTTACTGTCTCAACTTTTACTTACGCCAGGGATTGCCTTTTCTATAGTAAATTATTCAAAAAATAATTTTTTACTGTCTCAAATTTTAATTAAGCCAGGGATTGCCTTTTCTATAGTAAATTATTCAAAAATTCATTTTTTACTGTCTCAAATTTTAAATACGCCAGGGATTGCCTTTTGTATAGTAAATTTTGCAAAAAATAATTTTTTACTGTTGCAAATTTTAAATACGCCAGGGATTGCCTTTTCTATAGTAAATTATTCAAAAAATAATTTTTTACTGTCTCAAATTTTAATTACGCCAGGGATTGCCTTTTCTATAGTAAATTATTCAAAAAATAATTTTTTACTGTTGCAAATTTTAATTACGCCAGGGATTGCCTTTTCTATAGTAACTTATTCAAAAATTAATTTTTTTCTGTCGCAAATTTTAATTACGCCAGGGATTGCCTTTTGTATAGTAAATTTTGCAAAAAATAATTTTTTACTGTTGCAAATTTTAAATACGCCAGGGATTGCCTTTTGTATAGTAAATTATTCAAAAAATAATTGTTTAGTGTCGCAAATTTTAATTACGCCAGGGATTGCCTTTTCTATAGTAAATTATTCAAAAAATAATTTTTTTCTGTCACAAATTTTAATTACGCCAGGGATTGCCTTTTCTATAGTAAATTATTCAAAAATTCATTTTTTAGTGTCGCAAATTTTAATTACGCCAGGGATTGCCTTTTCTATAGTAAATTATTCAAAAAATAATTGTTTAGTGTCGCAAATTTTAATTACGCCAGGGATTGCCTTTTCTATAGTAAATTATTCAAAAAATAATTTTTTACTGTCTCAAATTTTAATTACGCCAGGGATTGCCTTTTCTATAGTAAATTATTCAAAAAATAATTTTTTCTGTCACAAATTTTAATTACGCCAGGGATTGCCTTTTCTATAGTAAATTATTCAAAAAATATTTTTTTCTGTCTCAAATTTTAATTACGCCAGGGATTGCCTTTTCTATAGTAAATTATGCAAAAATTCATTTTTTACTGTCTCAAATTTTAATTACGCCAGGGATTGCCTTTTGTATAGTAAATTTTGCAAAAAATAATTTTTTACTGTTGCAAATTATAATTACGCCAGGGATTGCCTTTTCTATAGTAAATAATTCAAAAAATAATTGTTTACTGTCTCAAATTTTAATTACGCCAGGGATTGCCTTTTCTATAGTAAATTATTCAAAAAATAATTTTTTACTGTCTCAAATTTTAATTACGCCAGGGATTGCCTTTTCTATAGTAAATTATTCAAAAATTCATTTTTTACTGTCTCAAATTTTAATTACGCCAGGGATTGCCTATTGTATAGTAAATTTTGCAAAAAATAATTTTTTACTGTTGCAAATTTTAAATACGCCAGGGATTGCCTTTTCTATAGTAAATTATTCAAAAAATAATTTTTTACTGTCTCAAATTTTAATTACGCCAGGGATTGCCTTTTCTATAGTAAATTATTCAAAAAATAATTTTTTACTGTTGCAAATTTTAATTACGCCAGGGATTGCCTTTTCTATAGTAAATTATTCAAAAATTAATTTTTTTCTGTCGCAAATTTTAATTACGCCAGGTATTGCCTTTTCTATAGTAAATTTTGCAAAAAATAATTTTTTACTGTTGCAAATTTTAAATACGCCAGGGATTGCCTTTTCTATAGTAAATTATTCAAAAAATAATTTTTTACTGTCTCAAATTTTAATTACGCCAGGGATTGCCTTTTGTATAGTAAATTTTGCAAAAAATAATTTTTACTGTCTCAAATTTTAATTACGCCAGGGATTGCCTTTTCTATAGTAAATTATTCAAAAAATAATTTTTACTGTCTCAAATTTTAATTACGCCAGGGATTGCCTTTTCTATAGTAAATTTTGCAAAAAATAATTGTTTAGTGTCGCAAATTTTAATTACGACAGGATTGCCTTTTCTATAGTAAATTATTCAAAAAATAATTTTTTACTGTTGCAAATTTTAAATACGCCAGGGATTGCCCTTTTCTATAGTATATTATTCAAAAAATAATTTTTTACTGTCTCAAATTTTAATTACGCCAGGGATTGCCTTTTCTATAGTAAATTTTGCAAAAAATAATTTTTTACTGTTGCAAATTATAATTACGCCAGGGATTGCCTTTTCTATAGTAAATTATTCAAAAAATAATTGTTTACTGTCTCAACTTTTACTTACGCCAGGGATTGCCTTTTCTATAGTAAATTATTCAAAAAATAATTTTTTACTGTCTCAAATTTTAATTAAGCCAGGGATTGCCTTTTCTATAGTAAATTATTCAAAAATTCATTTTTTACTGTCTCAAATTTTAATTACGCCAGGGATTGCCTTTTGTATACTAAATTTTGCAAAAAATAATTTTTTACTGTTGCAAATTTTAAATACGCCAGGGATTGCCTTTTCTATAGTAAATTATTCAAAAAATAATTTTTTACTGTCTCAAATTTTAATTACGCCAGGGATTGCCTTTTCTATAGTAAATTTTGCAAAAAATAATTTTTTACTGTTGCAAATTTTAAATACGCCAGGGATTGCCTTTTCTATAGTAAATTATTCAAAAAATAATTTTTTACTGTCTCAAATTTTAATTACGCCAGGGATTGCCTTTTGTATAGTAAATTTTGCAAAAAATAATTTTTTACTGTTGCAAATTTTAAATACGCCAGGGATTGCCTTTTGTATAGTAAATTATTCAAAAAATAATTGTTTAGTGTCGCAAATTTTAATTACGCCAGGGATTGCCTTTTCTATAGTAAATTATTCAAAAAATAATTTTTTACTGTTGCAAATTTCAAATACGCCAGGGATTGCCTTTTCTATAGTAAATTTTGCAAAAAATAATTGTTTAGTGTCGCAAATTTTAATTACGCCAGGAATTGCCTTTTCTATAGTAAATTATTAAAAAAATAATTTTTACTGTTGCAAATTTCAAATACGCCAGGGATTGCCTTTTCTATAGTAAATTTTGCAAAAAATAATTGTTTAGTGTCGCAAATTTTAATTACGCCAGGGATTGCCTTTTCTATAGTAAATTATTCAAAAAATAATTTTTTACTGTTGCAAATTTTAAATACGCCAGGGATTGCCTTTTCTATAGTATATTATTCAAAAAATAATTTTTTACTGTCTCAAATTTTAATTACGCCAGGGATTGCCTTTTCTATAGTAAATTTTGCAAAAAATAATTGTTTAGAGTCTCAAATTTTAAATACGCCAGGGATTGGCTTTTCTATAGTAAATTATTCAAAAATTCATTTTTTACTGTTGCAAATTTTAAATACGCCAGGGATTGCCTTTTGTATAGTAAATTATTCAAAAAATAATTTTTTACTGTCTCAAATTTTAATTACGCCAGGGATTGCCTTTTCTATAGTAAATTATTCAAAAAATAATTTTTTCTGTCACAAATTTTAATTACGCCAGGGATTGCCTTTTCTATAGTAAATTATTCAAAAATTCATTTTTTAGTGTCGCAAATTTTAATTACGCCAGGGATTGCCTTTTCTATAGTAAATTATTCAAAAAATAATTGTTTAGTGTCGCAAATTTTAATTACGCCAGGGATTGCCTTTTCTATAGTAAATTATTCAAAAAATAATTTTTTACTGTCTCAAATTTTAATTACGCCAGGGATTGCCTTTTCTATAGTAAATTATTCAAAAAATAATTTTTTCTGTCACAAATTTTAATTACGCCAGGGATTGCCTTTTCTATAGTAAATTATTCAAAAAATATTTTTTTCTGTCTCAAATTTTAATTACGCCAGGGATTGCCTTTTCTATAGTAAATTATGCAAAAATTCATTTTTTACTGTCTCAAATTTTAATTACGCCAGGGATTGCCTTTTGTATAGTAAATTTTGCAAAAAATAATTTTTTACTGTTGCAAATTATAATTACGCCAGGGATTGCATTTTCTATAGTAAATAATTCAAAAAATAATTGTTTACTGTCTCAAATTTTAATTACGCCAGGGATTGCCTTTTCTATAGTAAATTATTCAAAAAATAATTTTTTACTGTCTCAAATTTTAATTACGCCAGGGATTGCCTTTTCTATAGTAAATTATTCAAAAATTCATTTTTTACTGTCTCAAATTTTAATTACGCCAGGGATTGCCTTTTGTATAGTAAATTTTGCAAAAAATAATTTTTTACTGTTGCAAATTTTAAATACGCCAGGGATTGCCTTTTCTATAGTAAATTATTCAAAAAATAATTTTTTACTGTCTCAAATTTTAATTACGCCAGGGATTGCCTTTTCTATAGTAAATTATTCAAAAAATAATTTTTTACTGTTGCAAATTTTAATTACGCCAGGGATTGCCTTTTCTATAGTAAATTATTCAAAAATTAATTTTTTTCTGTCGCAAATTTTAATTACGCCAGGGATTGCCTTTTCTATAGTAAATTTTGCAAAAAATAATTTTTTACTGTTGCAAATTTTAAATACGCCAGGGATTGCCTTTTCTATAGTAAATTATTCAAAAAATAATTTTTTACTGTCTCAAATTTTAATTACGCCAGGGATTGCCTTTTGTATAGTAAATTTTGCAAAAAATAATTTTTACTGTCTCAAATTTTAATTACGCCAGGGATTGCCTTTTCTATAGTAAATTATTCAAAAAATAATTTTTACTGTCTCAAATTTTAATTACGCCAGGGTTTGCCTTTTCTATAGTAAATTATTCAAAAAATAATTTTTTACTGTTGCAAATTTTAAATACGCCAGGGATTGCCTTTTCTATAGTAAATTTTGCAAAAAATAATTTTTACTGTCTCAAATTTTAATTACGCCAGGGATTGCCTTTTCTATAGTAAATTATTCAAAAAATAATTTTTTACTGTCGCAAATTATAATTACGCCAGGGATTGCCTTTTCTATAGTAAATTATTCAAAAAATAATTGTTTACTGTCGCAAATTTTAATTACGCCAGGGATTGCCTTTTCTATAGTAAGTTATTCAAAAAATAATTTTTTACTGTTGCAAATTTTAAATACGCCAGGGATTGCCTTTTCTATAGTAAATTATTCAAAAAATAATTTTTTACTGTCGCAAATTATAATTACGCCAGGGATTGCCTTTTCTATAGTAAATTATTCAAAAAATAATTGTTTACTGTCGCAAATTTTAATTACGCCAGGGATTGCCTTTTCTATAGTAAATTATTCAAAAAATAATTTTTTACTGTTGCAAATTTTAAATACGCCAGGGATTGCCTTTTCTATAGTAAATTATTCAAAAAATAATTTTTTACTGTCTCAAATTTTAATTACGCCAGGGATTGCCTTTTCTATGGTAAATTTTGCAAAAAATAATTGTTTAGTGTCTCAAATTTTAATTACGCCAGGGATTGCATTTTCTATAGTAAATTTTGCAAAAAATAATTGTTTAGTGTCGCAAATTTTAATTACGCCAGGGATTGCCTTTTCTATAGTAAATTATTCAAAAAATAATTTTTTACTGTCTCAAATTTTAATTACACCAGTGATTGCCTTTTATATAGTAAATTTTGCAAAAAATAATTTTTACTGTCTCAAATTTTAATTACGCCAGGGATTGCCTTTTCTATAGTAAATTATTCAAAAATTCATTTTTTACTGTCTCAAATTTTAATTACGCCAGGGATTGCCTTTTCTATAGTAAATTATTCAAAAAATAATTTTTTACTGTCGGAAATTTTAATTACGCCAGGGATTGCCTTTTCTTTAGTAAATTATTCAAAAATTCATTGCCTTTTCTATAGTATATTATTCAAAAATTCATTTTTTGCTGTCTCAAATTTTAATTAATCCAGGGATTGCCTTTTCTATAGTAAATTATTCAAAAATTCATTTTTTACTGTCTCAAATTTTAATTACGCCAGGGATTGCCTTTTCTATAGTAAATTATTCAAAAATTCATTTTTTAGTGTCGCAAATTTTAATTACGCCAGGGATTGCCTTTTCTATAGTAAATTATTCAAAAAATAATTTTTTAGTGTCGCATATTTTAATTACGCCAGGGATTGCCTTTTCTATAGTAAATTATTCAAAAAATAATTGTTTACTGTCGCAAATTTTAATTACGCCAGGGATTGCCTTTTCTATAGTAAATTATTCAAAAAATAATTTTTTACTGTTGCAAATTTTAAATACGCCAGGGATTGCCTTTTCTATAGTAAATTATTCAAAAAATAATTGTTTACTGTCTCAAATTTTAATTACGCCAGGGATTGCCTTTTCTATAGTAAATTTTGCAAAAAATAATTGTTTAGTGTCGCAAATTTTAATTACGCCAGGGATTGCCTTTTCTATAGTAAATTATTCAAAAAACAATTTTTTACTGTTGCTAATTTCAAATACGCCAGGGATTGCCTTTTCTATAGTAAATTTTGCAAAAAATAATTTTTACCGTCTCAAATTTTAATTACGCCAGGGATTGCCTTTTCTATAGTAAATTATTCAAAAAATAATTTTTTAGTGTCGCAAATTTTAATTACGCCAGGGATTGCCTTTTGTATAGTAAATTATTCAAAAAATAATTGTTTACTGTCGCAAATTTTAATTACGCCAGGGATTGCCTTTTCTATAGTAAATTATTCAAAAAATAATTTTTTACTGTTGCAAATTTTAAATACGCCAGGGATTGACTTTTCTATAGTAAATTATGCAAAAATTCATTTTTTACTGTCTCAAATTTTAATTTCGCCAGGGATTGCCTTTTGTATAGTAAATTTTGCAAAAAATAATTTTTTACTGTTGCAAATTATAATTACGCCAGGGATTGCCTTTTCTATAGTAAATTATTCAAAAAATAATTGTTTACTGTCTCAACTTTGAATTACGCCAGGGATTGCCTTTTCTATAGTAAATTATTCAAAAAATAATTTTTTACTGTCTCAAATTTTAATTACGCCAGGGATTGCCTTTTCTATAGTAAATTATGCAAAAATTCATTTTTTACTGTCTCAAATTTTAATTACGCCAGGGATTGCCTTTTGTATAGTAAATTTTGCAAAAAATAATTTTTTACTGTTGCAAATTATAATTACGCCAGGGATTGCCTTTTCTATAGTAAATTATTCAAAAAATAATTGTTTACTGTCTCAACTTTTACTTACGCCAGGGATTGCCTTTTCTATAGTAAATTATTCAAAAAATAATTTTTTACTGTCTCAAATTTTAATTAAGCCAGGGATTGCCTTTTCTATAGTAAATTATTCAAAAATTCATTTTTTACTGTCTCAAATTTTAAATACGCCAGGGATTGCCTTTTGTATAGTAAATTTTGCAAAAAATAATTTTTTACTGTTGCAAATTTTAAATACGCCAGGGATTGCCTTTTCTATAGTAAATTATTCAAAAAATAATTTTTTACTGTCTCAAATTTTAATTACGCCAGGGATTGCCTTTTCTATAGTAAATTATTCAAAAAATAATTTTTTACTGTTGCAAATTTTAATTACGCCAGGGATTGCCTTTTCTATAGTAACTTATTCAAAAATTAATTTTTTTCTGTCGCAAATTTTAATTACGCCAGGGATTGCCTTTTGTATAGTAAATTTTGCAAAAAATAATTTTTTACTGTTGCAAATTTTAAATACGCCAGGGATTGCCTTTTGTATAGTAAATTATTCAAAAAATAATTGTTTAGTGTCGCAAATTTTAATTACGCCAGGGATTGCCTTTTCTATAGTAAATTATTCAAAAATAATTTTTTCTGTCACAAATTTTAATTACGCCAGGGATTGCCTTTTCTATAGTAAATTATTCAAAAATTCATTTTTTAGTGTCGCAAATTTTAATTACGCCAGGGATTGCCTTTTCTATAGTAAATTATTCAAAAATAATTGTTTAGTGTCGCAAATTTTAATTACGCCAGGGATTGCCTTTTCTATAGTAAATTATTCAAAAAATAATTTTTTACTGTCTCAAATTTTAATTACGCCAGGGATTGCCTTTTCTATAGTAAATTATTCAAAAAATAATTTTTTCTGTCACAAATTTTAATTACGCCAGGGATTGCCTTTTCTATAGTAAATTATTCAAAAAATATTTTTTTCTGTCTCAAATTTTAATTACGCCAGGGATTGCCTTTTCTATAGTAAATTATGCAAAAATTCATTTTTTTCTGTCTCAAATTTTAATTACGCCAGGGATTGCCTTTTGTATAGTAAATTTTGCAAAAAATAATTTTTTACTGTTGCAAATTATAATTACGCCAGGGATTGCCTTTTCTATAGTAAATAATTCAAAAAATAATTGTTTACTGTCTCAAATTTTAATTACGCCAGGGATTGCCTTTTCTATAGTAAATTATTCAAAAAATAATTTTTTACTGTCTCAAATTTTAATTACGCCAGGGATTGCCTTTTCTATAGTAAATTATTCAAAAATTCATTTTTTACTGTCTCAAATTTTAATTACGCAGGGATTGCCTATTGTATAGTAAATTTTGCAAAAAATAATTTTTTACTGTTGCAAATTTTAAATACGCCAGGGATTGCCTTTTCTATAGTAAATTATTCAAAAAATAATTTTTTACTGTCTCAAATTTTAATTACGCCAGGGATTACCTTTTCTATAGTAAATTATTCAAAAAATAATTTTTTACTGTTGCAAATTTTAATTACGCCAGGGATTGCCTTTTCTATAGTAAATTATTCAAAAATTAATTTTTTTCTGTCGCAAATTTTAATTACGCCAGGGATTGCCTTTTCTATAGTAAATTTTGCAAAAAATAATTTTTTACTGTTGCAAATTTTAAATACGCCAGGGATTGCCTTTTCTATAGTAAATTATTCAAAAAATAATTTTTTACTGTCTCAAATTTTAATTACGCCAGGGATTGCCTTTTGTATAGTAAATTTTGCAAAAAATAATTTTTACTGTCTCAAATTTTAATTACGCCAGGGATTGCCTTTTCTATAGTAAATTATTCAAAAATAATTTTTACTGTCTCAAATTTTAATTACGCCAGGGATTGCCTTTTCTATAGTAAATTTTGCAAAAAAATAATTGTTTAGTGTCGCAAATTTTAATTACGACAGGGATTGCCTTTTCTATAGTAAATTATTCAAAAAATAATTTTTTACTGTTGCAAATTTTAAATACGCCAGGGATTGCCTTTTCTATAGTATATTATTCAAAAAATAATTTTTTACTGTCTCAAATTTTAATTACGCCAGGGATTGCCTTTTCTATAGTAAATTTTGCAAAAATAATTTTTTACTGTTGCAAATTATAATTACGCCAGGGATTGCCTTTTCTATAGTAAATTATTCAAAAAATAATTGTTTACTGTCTCAACTTTTACTTACGCCAGGGATTGCCTTTTCTATAGTAAATTATTCAAAAAATAATTTTTTACTGTCTCAAATTTTAATTAAGCCAGGGATTGCCTTTTCTATAGTAAATTATTCAAAAATTCATTTTTTACTGTCTCAAATTTTAATTACGCCAGGGATTGCCTTTTGTATAGTAAATTTTGCAAAAAATAATTTTTTACTGTTGCAAATTTTAAATACGCCAGGGATTGCCTTTTCTATAGTAAATTATTCAAAAAATAATTTTTTACTGTCTCAAATTTTAATTACGCCAGGGATTGCCTTTTGTATAGTAAATTTTGCAAAAATAATTTTTTACTGTTGCAAATTTTAAATACGCCAGGGATTGCCTTTTCTATAGTAAATTATTCAAAAAATAATTTTTTTACTGTCTCAAATTTTAATTACGCCAGGGATTGCCTTTTGTATAGTAAATTTTGCAAAAAATAATTTTTTACTGTTGCAAATTTTAAATACGCCAGGGATTGCCTTTTGTATAGTAAATTATTCAAAAAATAATTGTTTAGTGTCGCAAATTTTAATTACGCCAGGGATTGCCTTTTCTATAGTAAATTATTCAAAAAATAATTTTTTACTGTTGCAAATTTCAAATACGCCAGGGATTGCCTTTTCTATAGTAAATTTTGCAAAAAATAATTGTTTAGTGTCGCAAATTTTAATTACGCCAGGGATTGCCTTTTCTATAGTAAATTATTAAAAAAATAATTTTTACTGTTGCAAATTTCAAATACGCCAGGGATTGCCTTTTCTATAGTAAATTTTGCAAAAAATAATTGTTTAGTGTCGCAAATTTTAATTACGCCAGGGATTGCCTTTTCTATAGTAAATTATTCAAAAAATAATTTTTTACTGTTGCAAATTTTAAATACGCCAGGGATTGCCTTTTCTATAGTATATTATTCAAAAAATAATTTTTTACTGTCTCAAATTTTAATTACGCCAGGGATTGCCTTTTCTATAGTAAATTTTGCAAAAAATAATTGTTTAGAGTCTCAAATTTTAAATACGCCAGGGATTGGCTTTTCTATAGTAAATTATTCAAAAATTCATTTTTTACTGTTGCAAATTTTAAATACGCCAGGGATTGCCTTTTGTATAGTAAATTATTCAAAAAATAATTTTTTACTGTCTCAAATTTTAATTACGCCAGGGATTGCCTTTTCTATAGTAAATTATTCAAAAAATAATTTTTTCTGTCACAAATTTTAATTACGCCAGGGATTGCCTTTTCTATAGTAAATTATTCAAAAATTCATTTTTTAGTGTCGCAAATTTTAATTACGCCAGGGATTGCCTTTTCTATAGTAAATTATTCAAAAAATAATTGTTTAGTGTCGCAAATTTTAATTACGCCAGGGATTTCCTTTTCTATAGTAAATTATTCAAAAAATAATTTTTTACTGTGTCAAATTTTAATTACGCCAGGGATTGCCTTTTCTATAGTAAATTATTCAAAAAATAATTTTTTCTGTCACAAATTTTAATTACGCCAGGGATTGCCTTTTCTATAGTAAATTATTCAAAAAATATTTTTTTCTGTCTCAAATTTTAATTACGCCAGGGATTGCCTTTTCTATAGTAAATTATGCAAAAATTCATTTTTTACTGTCTCAAATTTTAATTACGCCAGGGATTGCCTTTTGTATAGTAAATTTTGCAAAAAATAATTTTTTACTGTTGCAAATTATAATTACGCCAGGGATTGCATTTTCTATAGTAAATAATTCAAAAAATAATTGTTTACTGTCTCAAATTTTAATTACGCCAGGGATTGCCTTTTCTATAGTAAATTATTCAAAAAATAATTTTTTACTGTCTCAAATTTTAATTACGCCAGGGATTGCCTTTTCTATAGTAAATTATTCAAAAATTCATTTTTTACTGTCTCAAATTTTAATTACGCCAGGGATTGCCTTTTGTATAGTAAATTTTGCAAAAAATAATTTTTTACTGTTGCAAATTTTAAATACGCCAGGGATTGCCTTTTCTATAGTAAATTATTCAAAAAATAATTTTTTACTGTCTCAAATTTTAATTACGCCAGGGATTGCCTTTTCTATAGTAAATTATTCAAAAAATAATTTTTTACTGTTGCAAATTTTAATTACGCCAGGGATTGCCTTTTCTATAGTAAATTATTCAAAAATTAATTTTTTTCTGTCGCAAATTTTAATTACGCCAGGGATTGCCTTTTCTATAGTAAATTTTGCAAAAAATAATTTTTTACTGTTGCAAATTTTAAATACGCCAGGGATTGCCTTTTCTATAGTAAATTATTCAAAAAATAATTTTTTACTGTCTCAAATTTTAATTACGCCAGGGATTGCCTTTTGTATAGTAAATTTTGCAAAAAATAATTTTTACTGTCTCAAATTTTAATTACGCCAGGGATTGCCTTTTCTATAGTAAATTATTCAAAAAATAATTTTTACTGTCTCAAATTTTAATTACGCCAGGGATTGCCTTTTCTATAGTAAATTATTCAAAAAATAATTTTTTACTGTTGCAAATTTTAAATACGCCAGGGATTGCCTTTTCTATAGTAAATTTTGCAAAAAATAATTTTTACTGTCTCAAATTTTAATTACGCCAGGGATTGCCTTTTCTATAGTAAATTATTCAAAAAATAATTTTTTACTGTCGCAAATTATAATTACGCCAGGGATTGCCTTTTCTATAGTAAATTATTCAAAAAATAATTGTTTACTGTCGCAAATTTTAATTACGCCAGGGATTGCCTTTTCTATAGTAAGTTATTCAAAAAATAATTTTTTACTGTTGCAAATTTTAAATACGCCAGGGATTGCCTTTTCTATAGTAAATTATTCAAAAAATAATTTTTTACTGTCGCAAATTATAATTACGCCAGGGATTGCCTTTTCTATAGTAAATTATTCAAAAAATAATTGTTTACTGTCGCAAATTTTAATTACGCCAGGGATTGCCTTTTCTATAGTAAATTATTCAAAAAATAATTTTTTACTGTTGCAAATTTTAAATACGCCAGGGATTGCCTTTTCTATAGTAAATTATTCAAAAAATAATTTTTTACTGTCTCAAATTTTAATTACGCCAGGGATTGCCTTTTCTATGGTAAATTTTGCAAAAAATAATTGTTTAGTGTCTCAAATTTTAATTACGCCAGGGATTGCATTTTCTATAGTAAATTTTGCAAAAAATAATTGTTTAGTGTCGCAAATTTTAATTACGCCAGGGATTGCCTTTTCTATAGTAAATTATTCAAAAAATAATTTTTTACTGTCTCAAATTTTAATTACGCCAGTGATTGCTTTTTATATAGTAAATTTTGCAAAAAATAATTTTTACTGTCTCAAATTTTAATTACGCCAGGGATTGCCTTTTCTATAGTAAATTATTCAAAAATTCATTTTTTACTGTCTCAAATTTTAATTACGCCAGGGATTGCCTTTTCTATAGTAAATTTTGCAAAAAATAATTTTTAATGTCTCAAATTTTAATTACGCCAGGGATTGCCTTTTCTATAGTAAATTATTCAAAAATTCATTTTTTACTGTCTCAAATTTTAATTACGCCAGGGATTGCCTTTTCTATAGTAAATTATTCAAAAAATAATTTTTTACTGTCGGAAATTTTAATTACGCCAGGGATTGCCTTTTCTATAGTAAATTATTCAAAAATTCATTGCCTTTTCTATAGTATATTATTCAAAAATTCATTTTTTGCTGTCTCAAATTTTAATTAATCCAGGGATTGCCTTTTCTATAGTAAATTATTCAAAAATTCATTTTTTACTGTCTCAAATTTTAATTACGCCAGGGATTGCCTTTTCTATAGTAAATTATTCAAAAATTCATTTTTTAGTGTCGCAAATTTTAATTACGCCAGGGATTGCCTTTTCTATAGTAAATTATTCAAAAAATAATTTTTTAGTGTCGCATATTTTAATTACGCCAGGGATTGCCTTTTCTATAGTAAATTATTCAAAAACTAATTGTTTACTGTCGCAAATTTTAATTACGCCAGGGATTGCCTTTTCTATAGTAAATTATTCAAAAAATAATTTTTTACTGTTGCAAATTTTAAATACGCCAGGGATTGCTTTTTCTATAGTAAATTATTCAAAAAATAATTGTTTACTGTCTCAAATTTTAATTACGCCAGGGATTGCCTTTTCTATAGTAAATTTTGCAAAAAATAATTGTTTAGTGTCGCAAATTTTAATTACGCCAGGGATTGCCTTTTCTATAGTAAATTATTCAAAAAACAATTTTTTACTGTTGCTAATTTCAAATACGCCAGGGATTGCCTTTTCTATAGTAAATTTTGCAAAAAATAATTTTTACCGTCTCAAATTTTAATTACGCCAGGGATTGCCTTTTCTATAGTAAATTATTCAAAAAATAATTTTTTAGTGTCGCAAATTTTAATTACGCCAGGGATTGCCTTTTGTATAGTAAATTATTCAAAAAATAATTGTTTACTGTCGCAAATTTTAATTACGCCAGGGATTGCCTTTTCTATAGTAAATTATTCAAAAAATAATTTTTTACTGTTGCAAATTTTAAATACGCCAGGGATTGCTTTTTCTATAGTAAATTATTCAAAAAATAATTTTTTACTGTCTCAAATTTTAATTACGCCAGGGATTGCCTTTTCTGTAGTAAATTTTGCAAAAAGTAATTGTTTAGAGTCTCAAATTTTAAATACGCCAGGGATTGCCTTTTCTATAGTAAATTATTCAAAAATTCATTTTTTACTGTTGCAAATTTTAAATACGCCAGGGATTGCCTTTTGTATAGTAAATTATTCAAAAAATAATTTTTTACTGTCTCAAATTTTAATTACGCCAGGGATTGCCTTTTCTATAGTAAATTATTCAAAAAATAATTTTTTCTGTCACAAATTTTAAATACGCCAGGGATTGCCTTTTCTATAGTAAATTATTCAAAAAATAATTGTTTAGTGTCGCAAATTTTAATTACGCCAGGGATTGACTTTTCTATGGTAAATTATTCAAAAAATAATTTTTTACTGTCTCAAATTTTAATTACGCCAGGGATTGCCTTTTCTATAGTAAATTATTCAAAAAATAATTTTTTCTGTCACAAATTTTAATTACGCCAGGGATTGCCTTTTCTATAGTACATAAATTATTCAAAAATTCATTTTTTAGTGTCGCAAATTTTAAATACGCCAGGGATTGCCTTTTCTATAATAAATTATTCAAAAAATAATTGTTTAGTGTCGCAAATTTTAATTACGCCAGGGATTGACTTTTCTATAGTAAATTATGCAAAAATTCATTTTTTACTGTCTCAAATTTTAATTTCGCCAGGGATTGCCTTTTGTATAGTAAATTTTGCAAAAAATAATTTTTTACTGTTGCAAATTATAATTACGCCAGGGATTGCCTTTTCTATAGTAAATTATTCAAAAAATAATTGTTTACTGTCTCAACTTTGAATTACGCCAGGGATTGCCTTTTCTATAGTAAATTATTCAAAAAATAATTTTTTACTGTCTCAAATTTTAATTACGCCAGGGATTGCCTTTTCTATAGTAAATTATTCAAAAATTCATTTTTTACTGTCTCAAATTTTAATTACGCCAGGGATTGCCTTTTGTATAGTAAATTTTGCAAAAAATAATTTTTTACTGTTGCAAATTTTAAATACGCCAGGGATTGCCTTTTCTATAGTAAATTATTCAAAAAATAATTTTTTACTGTCTCAAATTTTAATTACGCCAGGGATTGCCTTTTCTATAGTAAATTATTCAAAAAATAATTTTTTACTGTTGCAAATTTTAATTACGCCAGGGATTGCCTTTTCTATAGTAAATTATTCAAAAATTAATTTTTTTCTGTCGCAAATTTTAATTACGCCACGGATTGCCTTTTCTATAGTAAATTTTGCTAAAAATAATTTTTTACTGTTGCAAATTTTAAATACGCCAGGGATTGCCTTTTCTATAGTAAACTATTCAAAAAATTATTTTTTACTGTCTCAAATTTTAATTACGCCAGGGATTGCCTTTTGTATAGTAAATTTTGCAAAAAATAATTTTTTACTGTTGCAAATTTTAAATACGCCAGGGATTGCCTTTTGTATAGTAAATTATTCAAAAAATAATTGTTTAGTGTCGCAAATTTTAATTACGCCAGGGATTGTCTTTTCTATAGTAAATTATTCAAAAAATAATTTTTTACTGTTGCAAATTTCAAATACGCCAGGGATTGCCTTTTCTATAGTAAATTTTGCAAAAAATAATTGTTTAGTGTCGCAAATTTTAATTACGCCAGGGATTGCCTTTTCTATAGTAAATTATTAAAAAAATAATTTTTGCTGTTACAAATTTCAAATACGCCAGGGATTGCCTTTTCTATAGTAAATTTTGCAAAAATAATTGTTTAGTGTCGCAAATTTTAATTACGCCAGGGATTGCCTTTTCTATAGTAAATTATTCAAAAAATAATTTTTTACTGTTGCAAATTTTAAATACGCCAGGGATTGCCTTTTCTATAGTAAACTATTCAAAAAATAATTTTTTACTGTCTCAAATTTTAATTACGCCAGGGATTGCCTTTTGTATAGTAAATTTTGCAAAAAATAATTGTTTAGAGTCTCAAATTTTAAATACGCCAGAGATTGGCTTTTCTATAGTAAATTATTCAAAAATTCATTTTTTACTGTTGCAAATTTGAAATACGCCAGGGATTGCCTTTTGTATAGTAAATTATTCAAAAAATAATTTTTTACTGTCTCAAATTTTAATTACGCCAGGGATTGCCTTTTCTATAGTAAATTATTCAAAAAATAATTTTTTCTGTCACAAATTTTAATTACGCCAGGGATTGCCTTTTCTATAGTAAATTATTCAAAAATTCATTTTTTAGTGTCGCAAATTTTAATTACGCCAGGGATTGCCTTTTCTATAGTAAATTATTCAAAAAATAATTGTTTAGTGTCGCAAATTTTAATTACGCCAGGGATTGCCTTTTCTATAGTAAATTATTCAAAAAATAATTTTTTACTGTCTCAAATTTTAATTACGCCAGGGATTGCCTTTTCTATAGTAAATTATTCAAAAAATAATTTTTTCTGTCACAAATTTTAATTACGCCAGGGATTGCCTTTTCTATAGTAAATTATTCAAAAAATATTTTTTTCTGTCTCAAATTTTAATTACGCCAGGGATTGCCTTTTCTATAGTAAATTATGCAAAAATTCATTTTTTACTGTCTCAAATTTTAATTACGCCAGGGATTGCCTTTGGTATAGTAAATTTTGCAAAAAATAATTTTTTACTGTTGCAAATTATAATTACGCCAGGGATTGCCTTTTCTATAGTAAATAATTCAAAAAACAATTGTTTACTGTCTCAAATTTTAATTACGCCAGGGATTGCCTTTTCTATAGTAAATTATTCAAAAAATAATTTTTTACTGTCTCAAATTTTAATTACGCCAGGGATTGCCTTTTCTATAGTAAATTATTCAAAAATTCATTTTTTACTGTCTCAAATTTTAATTACGCCAGGGATTGCCTTTTGTATAGTAAATTTTGCAAAAAATAATTTTTTACTGTTGCAAATTTTAAATACGCCAAGGATTGCCTTTTCTATAGTAAATTATTCAAAAAATAATTTTTTACTGTCTCAAATTTTAATTACGCCAGGGATTGCCTTTTCTATAGTAAATTATTCAAAAAATAATTTTTTACTGTTGCAAATTTTAATTACGCCAGGGATTGCCTTTTCTATAGTAAATTATTCAAAAATTAATTTTTTTCTGTCGCAAATTTTAATTACGCCAGGGATTGCCTTTTCTATAGTAAATTTTGCAAAAAATAATTTTTTACTGTTGCAAATTTTAAATACGCCAGGGATTGCCTTTTCTATAAGAAATTATTCAAAAAATAATTTTTTACTGTCTCAAATTTTAATTACGCCAGGGATTGCCTTTTCTATAGTAAATTATTCAAAAAATAATTTTTTACTGTCGCAAATTATAATTACGCCAGGGATTGCCTTTTCTATAGTAAATTATTCAAAAATTAATTTTTTCTGTCGCAAATTTTAATTACGCCAGGGATTGCCTTTTCTATAGTAAATTATTCAAAAAATAATTTTTTACTGTCGCAAATTTTAATTACGCCAGGGATTGCCTTTTCTATAGTAAATTATTCAAAAAATAATTTTATACTGTCGCAAATTTTAATTACGCCAGGGATTGCCTTTTCTATAGTAAATTATTCAAAAAATAATTTTTTACTGTCTCAAATTTTAATTACGCCAGGGATTGCCTTTTCTATAGTAAATTATTCAAAAAATAATTTTTTACTGTCTCAAATTTTAATTACGCCAGGGATTGCCTTTTCTATAGTAAATTATTCAAAAATTCATTTTTTACTGTCTCAAATTGTAATTACGCCAGGGATTGCCTTTTTTTATAGCAAATTTTGCAAAAAATAATTTTTTACTGTTGCAAATTTTAAATACGCCAGGGATTGCCTTTTCTATAGTAAATTATTCAAAAAATAAATTTTTACTGTCTCAAATTTTAATTACGCCAGGGATTGCCTTTTCTATAGTAAATTTTGCAAAAATTCATTTTTTACTGTCGCAAATTTTAATTACGCCAGGGGTTGCCTTTTCTATAGTAAATTATTCAAAAAATAATTTTTTACTGTCGCAAATTTTAATTACGCCAGGGATTGCCTTTTCTATAGTAAATTATTCAAAAAATAATTTTTTACTGTCTCAAATTTTAATTACGCCAGGGATTGCCTTTTCTATAGTAAATTATTCAAAAAATAATTTTTTACTGTCTCAAATTTTAATTACGCCAGGGATTGCCTTTTCTATAGTAAATTATTCAAAAATTCATTTTTTACTGTCTCAAATTTTAATTACGCCAGGGATTGCCTTTTGTATAGTGAATTTTGCAAAAAATTATTTTTTACTGTTGCAAATTTTAAATACGCCAGGGATTGCCTTTTGTATAGTAAATTATTCAAAAAATAGTTTTTTACTGTCGCAAATTTTAATTAAGCCAGGGATTGCCTTTTCTATAGTAAATTATTCAAAAAATAATTGTTTACTGTCTCAAATTTTAATTACGCCAGGGATTGCCTTTTCTATAGTAAATTATTCAAAAATTCATTTTTTACTGTCTCAAATTTTAATTACGCCAGGGATTGCCTTTTGTATAGTAAATTTTGCAAAAAATAATTTGTTACTGCTGCAAATTTTAAATACGCCAGGGATTGCCTTTTCTATAGTAAATTATTCAAAAAATAATTTTTTACTGTCTCAAATTTTAATTACGCCAGGGATTGCCTTTTCTATAGTAAATTATTCAAAAATTCATTTTTTACTGTCTCAAATTTTAATTACGCCAGGGATTGCCTTTTGTATAGTAAATTATTCAAAAAATAATTTTTTACTGTCGCAAATTATAATTACGCCAGGGATTGCCTTTTCTATAGTAAATTATTCAAAAAATAATTTTTTACTGTCTCAAATTTTAATTACGCCAGGGATTGCCTTTTCTATAGTAAATTATTCAAAAAATAATTTTTTACTGTCTCAAATTTTAATTACGCCAGGGATTGCCTTTTCTATAGTAAATTATTCAAAAATTCATTTTTTACTGTCTCAAATTTTAATTACGCCAGGGATTGCCTTTTGTATAGTAAATTTTGCAAAAAATAATTTTTTACTATCGCAAATTATAATTACGCCAGGGATTGCCTTTTCTATAGTAAATTATTCAAAAATTAATTTTTTACTGTCTCAAATTTTAATTACGCCAGGGATTGCCTTTTCTATAGTAAATTATTCAAAAAATAATTTTTTACTGTCCCAAATTTTAATTACGCCAGGGATTGCCTTTTCTATAGTAAATTATTCAAAAAATAATTTTTTACTGTCTCAAATTTTAATTACGCCAGGGATTGCCTTTACTATAGTAAATTTTGCAAAAAAAATTGTTTAGTGTCGCAAATTTTAATTACGCCAGGGATTGCCTTTTCTATAGTAAATTATTCAAAAAATAATTTTTTACTGTCTCAAATTTTAATTACGCCAGGGATTGCCTTTTCTATAGTAAATTATTCAAAAAATAATTTTTTACTGTCTCAAATTTTAATTACGCCAGGGATTGCCTTTTCTATAGTAAATTATTCAAAAATTCATTTTTTACTGTCTCAAATTTTAATTACGCCAGGGATTGCCTTTTGTATAGTGAATTTTGCAAAAAATTATTTTTTACTGTTGCAAATTTTAAATACGCCAGGGATTGCCTTTTGTATAGTAAATTATTCAAAAAATAATTTTTTACTGTCGCAAATTTTAATTAAGCCAGGGATTGCCTTTTCTATAGTAAATTATTCAAAAAATAATTGTTTACTGTCTCAAATTTTAATTACGCCAGGGATTGCCTTTTCTATAGTAAATTATTCAAAAATTCATTTTTTACTGTCTCAAATATTAATTACGCCAGGGATTGCCTTTTGTATAGTAAATTTTGCAAAAAATAATTTGTTACTGTTGCAAATTTTAAATACGCCAGGGATTGCCTTTTCTATAGTAAATTATTCAAAAAATAATTTTTTACTGTCTCAAATTTTAATTACGCCAGGGATTGCCTTTTCTATAGTAAATTATTCAAAAATTCATTTTTTACTGTCTCAAATTTTAATTACGCCAGGGATTGCCTTTTGTATAGTAAATTATTCAAAAAATAATTTTTTACTATCGCAAATTATAATTACGCCAGGGATTGCCTTTTCTATAGTAAATTATTCAAAAAATAATTTTTTACTGTCTCAAATTTTAATTACGCCAGGGATTGCCTTTTCTATAGTAAATTATTCAAAAAATAATTTTTTACTGTCTCAAATTTTAATTACGCCAGGGATTGCCTTTTCTATAGTAAATTATTCAAAAATTCATTTTTTACTGTCTCAAATTTTAATTACGCCAGGGATTGCCTTTTGTATAGTAAATTTTGCAAAAAATAATTTTTTACTATCGCAAATTATAATTACGCCAGGGATTGCCTTTTCTATAGTAAATTATTCAAAAATTTATTTTTTACTGTCTCAAATTTTAATTACGCCAGGGATTGCCTTTTCTATAGTAAATTATTCAAAAAATAATTTTTTACTGTCCCAAATTTTAATTACGCCAGGGATTGCCTTTTCTATAGTAAATTATTCAAAAAATAATTTTTTACTGTCTCAAATTTTAATTACGCCAGGGATTGCCTTTACTATAGTAAATTTTGCAAAAAAAATTGTTTAGTGTCGCAAATTTTAATTACGCCAGGGATTGCCTTTTCTATAGTAAATTATTCAAAAAATAATTTTTTACTGTCTCAAATTTTAATTACGCCAGGGATTGCCTTTTCTATAGTAAATAATTCAAAAAATAATTTTTTACTGTCTCAAATTTTAATTACGCCAGGGATGGCCTTTTCTATAGTAAATTTTGCAAAAAATAATTGTTTACTGTCTCAAATTTTAATTACGCCAGGGATTGCCTTTTCTATAGTAAATTATTCAAAAAATAATTTTTTACTGTTGCAAATTTAAATTACGCCAGGGATTGCCTTTTCTATAGTAAATTATTCAAAAAATAATTTTTTACTGTCTCAAATTTTAATTACGCCAGGGATTGCCTTTTCTATAGTAAATTATTCAAAAATTCATTTTTTACTGTTTCAAATTTTAATTACGCCAGGGATTGCCTTTTTTATAGTAAATTTTGAAAAAAATAATTTTTTATTGTTGCAAATTTTAAATACGCCAGGGATTGCCTTTTCTATAGTAAATTATTCAAAAAATAATTTTTTACTGTCTCAAATTTTAATTACGCCAGGGATTGCCTTTTCTATAGTAAATTTTGCAAAAATTCATTTTTTACTGTCGCAAATTTTAATTACGCCAGGGATTGCCTTTTCTATAGTAAATTATTCAAAAAATAATTTTTTACTGTCGCAAATTTTAATTACGCCAGGGATTGCCTTTTCTATAGTAAATTATTCAAAAAATAATTTTTTACTGTCTCAAATTTTAATTACGCCAGGGATTGCCTTTTCTATAGTAAATTATTCAAAAAATAATTTTTTACTGTCTCAAATTTTAATTACGCCAGGGATTGCCTTTTCTATAGTAAATTATTCAAAAATTCATTTTTTACTGTCTCAAATTTTAATTACGCCAGGGATTGCCTTTTCTATAGTAAATTATTCAAAAAATAATTTTTTACTGTCTCAAATTTTAATTACGCCAGGGATTGCCTTTTCTATAGTAAATTTTGCAAAAATTCATTTTTTACTGTCTAAAATTTTAAATACGCCAGGGATTGCCTTTTCTATAGTAAATTATTCAAAAAATAATTTTTTACTGTCTCAAATTTTAATTACGCCAGGGATTGCCTTTTCTATAGTAAATTATTCAAAAAATAATTTTTTACTGTCTCAAATTTTAATTACGCCAGGGATTGCCTTTTGTATAGTAAATTTTGCAAAAAATAATTTTTTACTGTCGTAAATTATAATGACGCCAGGGATTGCCTTTTCTATAGTAAATTATTCAAAAAATAATTTTTTACTGTCTCAAATTTTAATTATGCCAGGTATTGCCTTTTCTATAGTAAATTATTCAAAAAATAATTTTTTACTGTCTCAAATTTTAATTACGCCAGGGATTGCCTTTTCTATAGTAAATTTTACAAAAAATAATTTTTTACTGTCTCAAATTTTAATTACGCCAGGGATTGCCTTTTCTATAGTAAATTATTCAAAAATTCATTTTTTACTGTCTCAAATTTTAATTACGCCAGGGATTGCCTTTTGTATAGTAAATTTTGCAAAAAATAATTTTTTACTGTTGCAAATTTTAAATACGCCAGGGATTGCCTTTTGTATAGTAAATTATTCAAAAAATAATTTTTTACTGTCGCAAATTTTAATTAAGCCAGGGATTGCCTTTTCTATAGTAAATTATTCAAAAAATAATTGTTTACTGTCTCAAATTTTAATTACGCCAGGGATTGCCTTTTCTATAGTAAATTATTCAAAAATTCATTTTTTACTGTCTCAAATTTTAATTACGCCAGGGATTGCCTTTTGTATAGTAAATTTTGCAAAAAATAATTTGTTACTGTTGCAAATTTTAAATACGCCAGGGATTGCCTTTTCTATAGTAAATTATTCAAAAAATAATTTTTTACTGTCTCAAATTTTAATTACGCCAGGGATTGCCTTTTCTATAGTAAATTATTCAAAAATTCATTTTTTACTGTCTCAAATTTTAATTACGCCAGGGATTGCCTTTTGTATAGTAAATTATTCAAAAAATAATTTTTTACTGTCGCAAATTATAATTACGCCAGGGATTGCCTTTTCTATAGTAAATTATTCAAAAAATAATTTTTTACTGTCTCAAATTTTAATTACGCCAGGGATTGCCTTTTCTATAGTAAATTATTCAAAAAATAATTTTTTACTGTCTCAAATTTTAATTACGCCAGGGATTGCCTTTTCTATAGTAAATTATTCAAAAATTCATTTTTTACTGTCTCAAATTTTAATTACGCCAGGGATTGCCTTTTGTATAGTAAATTTTGCAAAAAATAATTTTTTACTATCGCAAATTATAATTACGCCAGGGATTGCCTTTTCTATAGTAAATTATTCAAAAATTAATTTTTTACTGTCTCAAATTTTAATTACGCCAGGGATTGCCTTTTCTATAGTAAATTATTCAAAAAATAATTTTTTACTGTCCCAAATTTTAATTACGCCAGGGATTGCCTTTTCTATAGTAAATTATTCAAAAAATAATTTTTTACTGTCTCAAATTTTAATTACGCCAGGGATTGCCTTTACTATAGTAAATTTTGCAAAAAAAATTGTTTAGTGTCGCAAATTTTAATTACGCCAGGGATTGCCTTTTCTATAGTAAATTATTCAAAAAATAATTTTTTACTGTCTCAAATTTTAATTACGCCAGGGATTGCCTTTTCTATAGTAAATTATTCAAAAAATAATTTTTTTACTGTCTCAAATTTTAATTACGCCAGGGATTGCCTTTTCTATAGTAAATTATTCAAAAATTCATTTTTTACTGTCTCAAATTTTAATTACGCCAGGGATTGCCTTTTGTATAGTGAATTTTGCAAAAAATTATTTTTTACTGTTGCAAATTTTAAATACGCCAGGGATTGCCTTTTGTATAGTAAATTATTCAAAAAATAATTTTTTACTGTCGCAAATTTTAATTAAGCCAGGGATTGCCTTTTCTATAGTAAATTATTCAAAAAATAATTGTTTACTGTCTCAAATTTTAATTACGCCAGGGATTGCCTTTTCTATAGTAAATTATTCAAAA
Source organism: Dioctria linearis (assembly GCA_963930735.1). Taxonomy (NCBI): domain Eukaryota; kingdom Metazoa; phylum Arthropoda; class Insecta; order Diptera; family Asilidae; genus Dioctria; species Dioctria linearis. The sequence goes on from CAWVNZ010000773.1 coordinate 29,739, forward strand.
ATTCATTTTTTACTGTCTCAAATTTTAATTACGCCAGGGATTGCCTTTTGTATAGTAAATTTTGCAAAAAATAATTTGTTACTGTTGCAAATTTTAAATACGCCAGGGATTGCCTTTTCTATAGTAAATTATTCAAAAAATAATTTTTTACTGTCTCAAATTTTAATTACGCCAGGGATTGCCTTTTCTATAGTAAATTATTCAAAAATTCATTTTTTACTGTCTCAAATTTTAATTACGCCAGGGATTGCCTTTTGTATAGTAAATTATTCAAAAAATAATTTTTTACTGTCGCAAATTATAATTACGCCAGGGATTGCCTTTTCTATAGTAAATTATTCAAAAAATAATTTTTTACTGTCTCAAATTTTAATTACGCCAGGGATTGCCTTTTCTATAGTAAATTATTCAAAAAATAATTTTTTACTGTCTCAAATTTTAATTACGCCAGGGATTGCCTTTTCTATAGTAAATTATTCAAAAATTCATTTTTTACTGTCTCAAATTTTAATTACGCCAGGGATTGCCTTTTGTATAGTAAATTTTGCAAAAAATTATTTTTTACTATCGCAAATTATAATTACGCCAGGGATTGCCTTTTCTATAGTAAATTATTCAAAAATTAATTTTTTACTGTCTCAAATTTTAATTACGCCAGGGATTGCCTTTTCTATAGTAAATTATTCAAAAAATAATTTTTTACTGTCCCAAATTTTAATTACGCCAGGGATTGCCTTTTCTATAGTAAATTATTCAAAAAATAATTTTTTACTGTCTCAAATTTTAATTACGCCAGGGATTGCCTTTACTATGGTAAATTTTGCAAATAAAATTGTTTAGTGTCGCAAATTTTAATTACGCCAGGGATTGCCTTTTCTATAGTAAATTATTCAAAAAATAATTTTTTACTGTCTCAAATTTTAATTACGCCAGGGATTGCCTTTTCTATAGTAAATTATTCAAAAAATAATTTTTTACTGTCTCAAATTTTAATTACGCCAGGGATGGCCTTTTCTATAGTAAATTTTGCAAAAAATAATTGTTTACTGTCTCAAATTTTAATTACGCCAGGGATTGCCTTTTCTATAGTAAATTATTCAAAAAATAATTTTTTACTGTTGCAAATTTAAATTACGCCAGGGATTGCCTTTTCTATAGTAAATTATTCAAAAAATAATTTTTTACTGTCTCAAATTTTAATTACGCCAGGGATTGCCTTTTCTATAGTAAATTATTCAAAAATTCATTTTTTACTGTTTCAAATTTTAATTACGCCAGGGATTGCCTTTTTTATAGTAAATTTTGAAAAAAATAATTTTTTATTGTTGCAAATTTTAAATACGCCAGGGATTGCCTTTTCTATAGTAAATTATTCAAAAAATAATTTTTTACTGTCTCAAATTTTAATTACGCCAGGGATTGCCTTTTCTATAGTAAATTTTGCAAAAATTCATTTTTTACTGTCGCAAATTTTAATTACGCCAGGGATTGCCTTTTCTATAGTAAATTATTCAAAAAATAATTTTTTACTGTCGCAAATTTTAATTACGCCAGGGATTGCCTTTTCTATAGTAAATTATTCAAAAAATAATTTTTTACTGTCTCAAATTTTAATTACGCCAGGGATTGCCTTTTCTATAGTAAATTATTCAAAAAATAATTTTTTACTGTCTCAAATTTTAATTACGCCAGGGATTGCCTTTTCTATAGTAAATTATTCAAAAATTCATTTTTTACTGTCTCAAATTTTAATTACGCCAGGGATTGCCTTTTCTATAGTAAATTATTCAAAAAATAATTTTTTACTGTCTCAAATTTTAATTACGCCAGGGATTGCCTTTTCTATAGTAAATTTTGCAAAAATTCATTTTTTACTGTCTCAAATTTTAATTACGCCAGGGATTGCCTTTTCTATAGTAAATTATTCAAAAAATAATTTTTTACTGTCTCAAATTTTAATTACGCCAGGGATTGCCTTTTCTATAGTAAATTATTCAAAAATTCATTTTTTACTGTCTCAAATTTTAAATACTCCAGGGATTGCCTTTCCTATAGTAAATTTTGCAAAAAATAATTTTTTACTGTCTCAAATTTTAATTACGCCAGGGATTGCCTTTTGTATAGTAAATTTTGCAAAAAATAATTTTTTACTGTCGTAAATTATAATGACGCCAGGGATTGCCTTTTCTATAGTAAATTATTCAAAAAATAATTTTTTACTGTCGCAAATTTTAATTACGCCAGGGATTGCCTTTTCTATAGTAAATTATTCAAAAAATAATTTTTTACTGTCTCAAATTTTAATTACGCCAGGGATTGCCTTTTCTTTAGTAAATTATTCAAAAATTCATTTTTTACTGTCTCAAATTTTAATTACGCCAGGGATTGCCTTTTGTATAGTAAATTTTGCAAAAAATAATTTTTTACTGTTGCAAATTTTAAATACGCCAAGGATTGCCTTTTGTATAGTAAATTATTCAAAAAATAATTTTTTACTGTCGCAAATTTTAATTACGCCAGGGATTGCCTTTTCTATAGTAAATTATTCAAAAAATAATTTTTTACTGTCTCAAATTTTAATTACGCCAGGGATTGCCTTTTCTATAGTAAATTATTCAAAAATTCATTTTTTACTGTCTCAAATTTTAATTACGCCAGGGATTGCCTTTTGTATAGTAAATTTTGCAAAAAATAATTTTTTACTGTTGCAAATTTTAAATACGCCAGGGATTGCCTTTTCTATAGTAAATTATTCAAAAAATAATTTTTTACTGTCTCAAATTTTAATTACGCCAGGGATTGCCTTTTCTATAGTAAATTATTCAAAAATTCATTTTTTACTGTCTCAAATTTTAATTACGCCAGGGATTGCCTTTTCTATAGTAAATTTTGCAAAAAATAATTTTTTATTGTCGCAAATTATAATTACGCCAGGGATTGCCTTTTCTATAGTAAATTATTCAAAAAATAATTTTTTACTGTCTCAAATTTTAATTACGCCAGGGATTGCCTTTTCTATAGTAAATTTTGCAAAAAAAATAATTTTTACTGTCTCAAATTTTAATTACGCCAGGGATTGCCTTTTCTATAGTAAATTATTCAAAAAATAATTTTTTTATGTCTCAAATTTTAATTACGCCAGGGATTGCGTTTTCTATAGTAAATTTTGCAAAAAATAATTTTTTACTGTCTCAAATTTTAATTACGCCAGGGATTGCCTTTTCTATAGTAAATTCTTCAAAAAATAATTTTTTACTGTCTCAAATTTTAATTACGCCAGGGATTGCCTTTTCTATAGTAAATTATTCAAAAAATAATTTTTTACTGTCTCAAATTTTAATTACGCCAAGGATTGCCTTTTCTATAGTAAATTTTGCAAAAAATAATTGTTTAGTGTCTCAAATTTTAATTACGCCAGGGATTGCCTTTTCTATAGTAAATTATTCAAAAAATAATTGTTTACTGTCTCAAATTTTAATTACGCCAGGGATTGCCTTTTCTATAGTAAATTATTCAAAAAATAATTTTTTACTGTCTCAAATTTTAATTACGCCAGGGATTGCCTTTTCTATAGTAAATTTTGCAAAAAATAATTTTTACTGTCTCAAATTTTAATTACGCCAGGGATTGCCTTTTGTATAGTAAATTTTGCAAAAAATAATTTTTTACTGTTGCATATTTTAAATACGCCAGGGATTGCCTTTTGTATAGTAAATTAATCAAACAATAATTTTTTACTGTCGCAAATTTTTATTACGCCAGGGATTGCCTTTTCTATAGTAAATTATTCAAAAAATAATTTTTTACTGTCTAAAATTTTAATTACGCCAGGGATTGCCTTTTCTATAGTAAATTTTGCAAAAAATAATTGTTTAGTGTCGCAAATTTTAATTACGCCAGGGATTGCCTTTTCTATAGTAAATTATTCAAAAAATAATTTTTAACTGTCGCAAATTTTAATTACGCCAGGAATTGCCTTTTCTATAGTAAATTATTCAAAAAATAATTTTTTACTGTCTCAAATTTTAATTACGCCAGGGATTGCCTTTTCTATAGTAAATTTTGCAAAAAAATAATTTTTACTGTCTCAAATTTTAATTACGCCAGGGATTGCCTTTTCTATAGTAAATTATTCAAAAAATAATTTTTTACTGTCGCAAATTATAATTACGCCAGGGATTGCCTTTTCTATAGTAAATTATTCAAAAAATAATTTTTTACTGTCTCAAATTTTAATTACGCCAGGGATTGCCTTTTCTATAGTAAATTTTGCAAAAAATAATTTTTACTGTCTCAAATTTTAATTACGCCAGGGATTGCCTTTTCTATAGTAAATTATTCAAAAAATAATTGTTTAGTGTCTCAAATTTTAATTACGCCAGGGATTGCCTTTTCTATAGTAAATTTTGCAAAAAATAATTTTTTACTGCCTCAAATTTTAATTACGCCAGGGATTGCCTTTTCTATAGTAAATTATTCAAAAATTCATTTTTTACTGTCTCAAATTTTAATTACGCCAGGGATGGCCTTTTGTATAGTAAATTTTGCAAAAAATAATTTTTTACTGTTGCAAATTTTAAATACGCCAGGGATTGCCTTTAGTATAGTAAATTATTCAAAAAATAATTTTTTACTGTCGCAAATTTTAATTACGCCAGGGATTGCCTTTTCTATAGTAAATTATTCAAAAAATAACTTTTTACTGTCGCAAATTATAATTACGCCAGGGATTGCCTTTTCTATAGTAAATTATTCAAAAAATAATTTTTTACTGTCTCAAATTTTAATTACGCCAGGGATTGCCTTTTCTATAGTAAATTATTCAAAAATTCATTTTTTACTGTCTCAAATTTTAATTACGCCAGGGATTGCCTTTTCTATAGTAAATTATTCAAAAATAAATTTTTTTCTGTCGCAAATTTTAATTACGCCAGGGATTGCCTTTTCTATAGGAAATTTTGCAAAAAATAATTTTTTACTGTCTCAAATTTTAATTACGCCAGGGATTGCCTTTTCTATAGTAAATTATTCAAAAAATAATTTTTTACACTCTCAAATTTTAATTACGCCAGGGATCGCCTTGTGTATAGTAAATTTTGCAAAAAATAATTTTTTACTGTTGCAAATTTTAATTACGCCAGGGATTGCCTTTTCTATAGTAAATTATTCAAAAATTCATTTTTTAGTGTCGCAAATTTTAATTACGCCAGGGATTGCCTTTTCTATAGTAAATTATTCAAAAAATAATTTTTTACTGTCTCAAATTTTAATTACGCCAGGGATTGCCTTTTCTATAGTAAATTTTGCAAAAATTAATTTTATACTGTCGCAAATTATATTTACGCCAGGGGATTGCCTTTTCTATAGTAAATTTTGCAAAAAATAATTTTTTACTGTTTCAAATTTTAATTACGCCAGGGATTGCCTTTTCTATAGTAAATTTTGCAAAAAATAATTTTTACTGTCTCAAATTTTAATTAGGCCAGGGATTGCCTTTTCTATAGTAAATTATTCAAAAAAATAATTTTTTACTGTCTCAAATTTTAATTACGCCAGGGATTGCCTTTTCTATAGTAAATTATTCAAAAAATAATTTTTTACTGTCTCAAATTTTAATTACGCCAGGGATTGCCTTTTCTATAGTAAATTTTGCAAAAAATAATTTTTTACTGTTTCAAATTTTAATTACGCCAGTGATTGCCTTTTCTATAGTAAATTTTGCAAAAAATAATTTTTACTGTCTCAAATTTTAATTACGCCAGGGATTGCCTTTTCTATAGTAAATTATTCAAAAAATAATTTTTTACTGTCTCAAATTTTAATTACGCCAGGGATTGCCTTTTCTATAGTAAATTATTCAAAAAATAATTTTTTACTGTCTCAAATTTTAATTACGCCAGGGATTGCCTTTTCTATAGTAAATTTTGCAAAAAATAATTTTTTACTGTTGCATATTTTAATTACGCCAGGGATTGCCTTTTCTATAGTAAATTATTCAAAAAATAATTTTTTACTGTCTCAAATTTTAATTACGCCAGGGATTGCCTTTTCTATAGTAAATTATTTAAAAAATAATTTTTTACTGTCTCAAATTTTAATTACGCCAGGGATTGCCTTTTCTATAGTAAATTATTCAAAAAATAATTTTTTTCTGTCGCAAATTTTAATTACGCCAGGGATTGCCTTTTCTATAGTAAATTATTCAAAAAATAATTTTTTACTGTCTCAAATTTTAATTACGCCAGGGATTGCCTTTTCTATAGTAAATTTTGCAAAAATTAATTTTATACTGTCGCAAATTATAATTACGCCAGGGATTGCCTTTTCTATAGTAAATTTTGCAAAAAATAATTTTTTACTGTTTCAAATTTTAATTACGCCAGGGATTGCCTTTTCTATAGTAAATTTTGCAAAAAATAATTTTTACTGTCTCAAATTTTAATTACGCCAGGGATTGCCTTTTATATAGTAAATTATTCAAAAAATAATTTTTTACTGTCTCAAATTTTAATTACGCCAGGGATTGCCTTTTCTATAGTAAATTATTCAAAAAATAATTTTTTACTGTCTCAAATTTTAATTACGCCAGGGATTGCCTTTTCTATAGTAAATTTTGCAAAAAATAATTTTTTACTGTTGCAAATTTTAATTACGCCAGGGATTGCCTTTTCTATAGTAAATTATTCAAAAAATAATTTTTTACTGTCTCAAATTTTAATTACGCCAGGGATTGCCTTTTCTATAGTAAATTATTTAAAAAATAATTTTTTACTGTCTCAAATTTTAATTACGCCTGGGATTGCCTTTTCGATAGTAAATTATTCAAAAAATAATTTTTTTCTGTCGCAAATTTTAATTACGCCAGGGATTGCCTTTTCTATAGTAAATTATTCAAAAAATAATTTTATACTGTCGCAAATTTTAATTACGCCAGGGATTGCCTTTTCTATAGTAAATTATTCAAAAATTAATTTTTTACTGTCTCAAATTTTAATTACGCCAGGGATTGCCTTTTCTATAGTAAATGTTGCAAAAAATAATTTTTTACTGTTGCAAATTTTAATTACGCCAGGGATTGCCTTTTCTATAGTAAATTATTCAAAAATAATTTTTTACTGTCTCAAATTTTAATTACGCCAGGGATTGCCTTTTCTATAGTAAATTATTCAAAAAATAATTTTTTACTGTCTCAAATTTTAATTACGCCAGGGATTGCCTTTTCTATAGTAAATTTTGCAAAAAATAATTTTTTACTGTTGCAAATTTTAAATACGCCAGGGATTGCCTTTTGTATAGTAAATTATTCAAAAAATAATTTTTACTGTCTCAAATTTTAATTACGCCAGGGATTGCCTTTTTATAGTAAATTATTCAAAAATTCATTTTTTACTGTCTCAAATTTTAACTACGCCAGGGATTGCCTTTTCTATAGTAAATTTTGCAAAAAATAATTTTTTACTGTCTCAAATTTTAATTACGCCAGGGATTGCCTTTTCTATAGTAAATTATTCAAAAATTCATTTTTTACTGTCTCAAATTTTAATTACGCCAGGGATTGCCTTTTCTATAGTAAATTATTCAAAAATTCATTTTTTAGTGTCGCAAATTTTAATTACGCCAGGGATTGCCTTTTCTATAGTAAATTATTCAAAAAATAATTTTTTCTGTCACAAATTTTAATTAGGCCAGGGATTGCCTTTTCTATAGTAAATTTTGCAAAAATTAATTTTATACTGTCGCAAATTATAATTACGCCAGGGATTTCCTTTTCTATAGTAAATTTTGCAAAAAATAATTGTTTAGTGTCTCAAATTTTAATTACGCCAGGGATTGCCTTTTCTATAGTAAATTTTGCAAAAAATAATTTTATACTGTCGCAAATTATAACTACGCCAGGGATTGCCTTTACTATAGTATATTTTGCAAAAAATAATTTTTTACTGTTGCAAATTTTAATTACGCCAGGGATTGCCTTTTCTACAGTAAATTTTGCAAAAAATAATACTTTAGTGTCTCAAATTTTAATTACGCCAGGGATTGCCTTTTCTATAGTAAATTTTGCAAAAAATAATTGTTTAGTGTCGCAAATTTTAATTACGCCATGGATTGCCTTTTCTATAGTAAATTATTCAAAAAATAATTTTTTACTGTCTCAAATTTTAATTACGCCAGGGATTGCCTTTTCTATAGTAAATTATTCAAAAAATAATTTTTTACTGTCTCGAATTTTAATTACGCCAGGGATTGCCTTTTCTATAGTAAATTATTAAAAAAATATTTTTTTACTGTCGCAAATTATAATTACGCCAGGGATTGCCTTTTCTATAGTAAATTATTCAAAAAATAATTTTTTACTGTCGCAAATTTTAATTACGCCAGGGATTGCCTTTTCTATAGTAAATTATTCAAAAAAAATTTTTTCTGTCACAAATTTTAATTACGCCAGGGATTGCCTTTTCTATAGTAAATTTTGCAAAAATTAATTTTATACTGTCACAAATTATAATTACGCCAGGGATTGCCTTTTCTATAGTAAATTATTCAAAAAATAATTTTTTACTGTCTCAAATTTTAATTACGCCAGGGATTGCCTTTTCTATAGTAAATTATTCAAAAAATAATTTTTTCTGTCACAAATTTTAATTACGCCAGGGATTGCCTTTTCTATAGTAAATTATTCAAAAAATAATTTTTTACTGTCTCAAATTTTAATTACGCCAGGGATTGCCTTTTCTATAGTAAATTATTCAAAAAATAATTTTTTACTGTCTCAAATTTTAATTACGCCAGGGATTGCCTTTTCTATAGTAAATTTTGCAAAAAATAGTTTTATACTGTCGCAAATTATAATTACGCCAGGGATTGCCTTTTCTATAGTAAATTTTGCAAAAAATAATTTTTTACTGTTGCAAATTTTAATTACGCCAGGGATTGCCTTTTCTATAGTAAATTTTGCAAAAAATAATTGTTTAGTGTCTCAAATTTTAATTACGCCAGGGATTGCCTTTTCTATAGTAAATTTTGCAAAAAATTATTGTTTAGTGTCGCAAATTTTAATTACGCCAGGGATTGCCTTTTCTATAGTAAATTATTCAAAAAATAATTTTTTACTGTTGCAAATTTTAATTACGCCAGGGATTGCCTTTTCTATAGTAAATTATTCAAAAATTAATTTTTTACTGTCTCAAATTTTAATTACGCCAGGGATTGCCTTTTCTATAGTAAATTTTGCAAAAATTAATTTTATACTGTCGCAAATTATAATTACGCCAGGGATTGCCTTTTCTACAGTAAATTATTCAAAAAATAATTTTTTACTGTCGCAAATTTTAATTACGCCAGGGATTGCCTTTTCTATAGTAAATTATTCAAAAAATAATTTTTTAATGTCTCAAATTTTAATTACGCCAGGGATTGCCTTTTCTATAGTAAATTTTGCAAAAAATAATTGTTTAGTGTCGCAAATTTTAATTACGCCAGGGATTGCCTTTTCTATAGTAAATTTTGCAAAAAATAATTGTTTAGTGTCGCAAATTTTAATTACGCCAGGGATTGCCTTTTCTATAGTAAATTATTCAAAAAATAATTTTTTCTGTCACAAATTTTAATTACGCCAGTGATGGCCTTTTCTATAGTAAATTATTCAAAAAATAATTTTTTACTGTCTCAAATTTTAATTACGCCATGGATTGCCTTTTCTATAGTAAATTATTCAAAAAATAATTGTTTACTCTCTCAAATTTTAATTACGCCAGGGATTGCCTTTTCTATAGCAAATTATTCAAAAAATAATTTTTTACTGTCTCAAATTTTAATTACGCCAGGGATTGCCTTTTCTATAGTAAATTATTCAAAAATTCATTTTTTACTGTCTCAAATTTTAATTACGCCAGGGATTGCCTTTACTATAGTAAATTTTGCAAAAAATAATTTTTTACTGTTGCAAATTTTAATTACGCCAGGGATTGCCTTTTCTATAGTAAATTTTGCAAAAAATAATAGTTTAGTGTCTCAAATTTTAATTACGCCAGGGATTGCCTTTTCTATAGTAAATTTTGCAAAAAATAATTGTTTAGTGTCGCAAATTTTAATTACGCCAGGGATTGCCTTTTCTATAGTATATTATTCAAAAAATAATTTTTTACTGTCTCAAATTTTAATTACGCCAGGGATTGCCTTTTCTATAGTAAATTTTGCAAAAAATTATTGTTTAGTGTCGCAAATTTTAATTACGCCAGGGATTGCCTTTTCTATAGTAAATTATTCAAAAAATAATTTTTTACTGTCTCAAATTTTAATTACGCCAGGGATTGCCTTTTCTATAGTAAATTATTCAAAAAATAATTTTTTACTGTCTCAAATTTTAATTACGCCAGGGATTGCCTTTTCTATAGTAAATTATTCAAAAAATAATTTTTTCTGTCACAAATTTTAATTACGCCAGGGATTGCCTTTTCTATAGTAAATTATTCAAAAAATAATTTTTTACTGTCTCAAATTTTAATTACGCCAGGGATTGCCTTTTCTATAGTAAATTATTCAAAAAATAATTTTTTACTGTCTCAAATTTTAATTACGCCAGGGATTGCCTTTTCTATAGTAAATTTTGCAAAAAATAATTTTATACTGTCGCAAATTATAATTACGCCAGGGATTGCCTTTTCTATAGTAAATTTTGCAAAAAATAATTTTTTACTGTTGCAAATTTTAATTACGCCAGGGATTGCCTTTTCTATAGTAAATTTTGCAAAAAATAATTGTTTAGTGTCTCAAATTTTAATTACGCCAGGGATTGCCTTTTCTATAGTAAATTTTGCAAAAAATTATTGTTTAGTGTCGCAAATTTTAATTACGCCAGGGATTGCCTTTTCTATAGTAAATTATTCAAAAAATAATTTTTTACTGTTGCAAATTTTAATTACGCCAGGGATTGCCTTTTCTATAGTAAATTATTCAAAAATTAATTTTTTACTGTCTCAAATTTTAATTACGCCAGGGATTGCCTTTTCTATAGTAAATTTTGCAAAAATTAATTTTATATTGTCGCAAATTATAATTACGCCAGGGATTGCCTTTTCTATAGTAAATTATTCAAAAAATAATTTTTTACTGTCGCAAATTTTAATTACGCCAGGGATTGCCTTTTCTATAGTAAATTATTCAAAAAATAATTTTTTAATGTCTCAAATTTTAATTACGCCAGGGATTGCCTTTTCTATAGTAAATTTTGCAAAATATAATTGTTTAGTGTCGCAAATTTTAATTACGCCAGGGATTGCCTTTTCTATAGTAAATTTTGCAAAAAAATAATTGTTTAGTGTCGCAAATTTTAATTACGCCAGGGATTGCCTTTTCTATAGTAAATTATTCAAAAAATAATTTTTTCTGTCACAAATTTTAATTACGCCAGGGATTGCCTTTTCTATAGTAAATTTTGCAAAAAATTATTGTTTAGTGTCGCAAATTTTAATTACGCCAGGGATTGCCTTTTCTATAGTAAATTTTGCAAAAAATAATTTTTTACTGTTGCAAATTTTAAATACGCCAGGGATTGCCTTTTCTATAGTAAATTATTCAAAAATTAATTTTATACTGTCGCAAATTATAATTACGCCAGGGATTGCCTTTTCTATAGTAAATTAATCAAAAAATAATTTTTTACTGTCGCAAATTTTAATTACGCCAGGGATTGCCTTTTCTATAGTAAATTATTCAAGAAATAATTTTTTAATGTCTCAAATTTTAATTACGCCAGGGATTGCCTTTTCTATAGTAAATTTTGCAAAAAATAATTGTTTAGTGTCGCAAATTTTAATTACGCCAGGGATTGCCTTTTCTATAGTAAATTTTGCAAAAAATAATTGTTTTGTGTCGCAAATTTTAATTACGCCAGGGATTGCCTTTTCTATAGTAAATTATTCAAAAAATAATTTTTTCTGTCACAAATTTTAATTACGCCAGGGATTGCCTTTTCTATAGTAAATTATTCAAAAAATAATTTTTTACTGTCTCAAATTTTAATTACGCCAGGGATTGCCTTTTCTATAGTAAATTATTCAAAAATTCATTTTTTACTGTCTCAAATTTTAATTACGCCAGGGATTGCCTTTTCTATAGTAAATTTTGCAAAAAATAATTTTATACTGTCTCAAATTTTAATTACGCCAGGGATTGCCTTTTCTATAGTAAATTATTCAAAAAATAATTTTATACTGTCGCAAATTTTAAATACGCCAGGGATTGCCTTTTCTGTAGTAAATTTTGCAAAAAATAATTGTTTAGTGTCGCAAATTTTAATTACGCCAGGGATTGCCTTTTCTATAGTAAATTTTGCAAAAAATAATTTTTTACTGTTGCAAATTTTAAATACGCCAGGGATTGCCTTTTCTATAGTAAATTTTGCAAAAAATAATTTTTACTGTCTCCAATTTTAATTACGCCAGGGATTGCCTTTTCTATAGTAAATTATTCAAAAATTCATTTTTTACTGTCTCAAATTTTAATTACGCCTTTTCTATAGTAAATTTTGCAAAAATTAATTTTATACTGTCGCAAATTTTAATTACGCCAGGGATTGCCTTTTCTATAGTAAATTATTCAAAAAATAATTTTTTACTGTCTCAAATTTTAATTACGCCAGGGATTGCCTTTTCTATAGTAAATTTTGCAAAAAATAATTTTTTACTGTTGCAAATTTTAATTACGCCAGGGATTGCCTTTTCTATAGTAAATTATTCAAAAAATAATTTTTTCTGTCACAAATTTTAATTACGCCAGGGATTGCCTTTTCTATAGTAAATTTTGCAAAAAATAATTGTTTAGTGTCGCAAATTTTAATTACGCCAGGGATTGCCTTTTCTATAGTAAATTATTCAAAAAATAATTTTTTCTGTCACAAATTTTAATTACGCCAGTGATGGCCTTTTCTATAGTAAATTATTCAAAAAATAATTTTTTACTGTCTCAAATTTTAATTACGCCATGGATTGCCTTTTCTATAGTAAATTATTCAAAAAATAATTGTTTACTCTCTCAAATTTAAATTACGCCAGGGATTGCCTTTTCTATAGTAAATTATTCAAAAAATAATTTTTTACTGTCTCAAATTTTAATTACGCCAGGGATTGCCTTTTCTATAGTAAATTATTCAAAAATTCATTTTTTACTGTCTCAAATTTTAATTACGCCAGGGATTGCCTTTACTATAGTAAATTTTGCAAAAAAAAATTTTTTACTGTTGCAAATTTTAATTACGCCAGGGATTGCCTTTTCTATAGTAAATTTTGCAAAAAATAATAGTTTAGTGTCTCAAATTTTAATTACGCCAGGGATTTCCTTTTCTATAGTAAATTTTGCAAAAAATAATTGTTTAGTGTCGCAAATTTTAATTACGCCAGGGATTGCCTTTTCTATAGTAAATTATTCAAAAAATAATTTTTTACTGTCTCAAATTTTAATTACGCCAGGGATTGCCTTTTCTATAGTAAATTATTCAAAAAATAATTTTTTACTGTCTCAAATTTTAATTACGGCAGGGATTGCCTTTTCTATAGTAAATTATTAAACAAATATTTTTTTGCTGTCGCAAATTATAATTACGCCAGGGATTGCCTTTTCTATAGTAAATTATTCAAAAAATAATTTTTTACTGTCGCAAATTTTAATTACGCCAGGGATTGCCTTTTCTATAGTAAATTATTCAAAAAATAATTTTTTACTGTTGCAAATTTTAATTACGCCAGGGATTGCCTTTTCTATAGTAAATTATTCAAAAATTAATTTTTTACTGTCTCAAATTTTAATTACGCCAGGGATTGCCTTTTCTATAGTAAATTTTGCAAAAATTAATTTTATATTGTCGCAAATTATAATTACGCCAGGGATTGCCTTTTCTATAGTAAATTATTCAAAAAATAATTTTTTACTGTCGCATATTTTAATTACGCCAGGGATTGCCTTTTCTATAGTAAATTATTCAAAAAATAATTTTTTAATGTCTCAAATTTTAATTACGCCAGGGATTGCCATTTCTATAGTAAATTTTGCAAAAAATAATTGTTTAGTGTCGCAAATTTTAATTACGCCAGGGATTGCCTTTTCTATAGTAAATTTTACAAAAAATAATTGTTTAGTGTCGCAAATTTTAATTACGCCAGGGATTGCCTTTTCTATAGTAAATTATTCAAAAAATAATTTTTTACTGTCTCAAATTTTAATTACGCCAGGGATTGCCTTTTCTATTGTAAGTTATTCAAAAAATAATTTTTTACTGTCTCAAATTTTAATTACGCCAGGGATTGCCTTTTCTATAGTAAATTATTCAAAAAATAATTTTTTCTGTCACAAATTTTAATTACGCCAGGGATTGCCTTTTCTATAGTAAATTATTCAAAAAATAATTTTTTACTGTCTCAAATTTTAATTACGCCAGAGATTGCCTTTTCTATAGTAAATTATTCAAAAAATAATTTTTTACTGTCTCAAATTTTAATTACGCCAGGGATTGCCTTTTCTATAGTAAATTTTGCAAAAAATAATTTTATACTGTCGCAAATTATAAGTACGCCAGGGATTGCCTTTTCTATAATAAATTTTGCAAAAAATAATTTTTTACTGTTGCAAATTTTAATTACGCCAGGGATTGCCTTTTCTATAGTAAATTTTGCAAAAAATAATTGTTTAGTGTCTCAAATTTTAATTACGCCAGGGATTGCCTTTTCTATAGTAAATTATTCAAAAATTCATTTTTTACTGTCTCAAATTTTAATTACGCCAGGGATTGCCTTTTCTATAGTAACTTATTCAAAAAATAATTTTTTCTGTCACAAATTTTAATTACGCCAGGGATTGCCTTTTCTATAGTAAATTATTCAAAAAATAATTTTTTCTGTCACAAATTTTAATTACGCCAGGGATTGCCTTTTCTATAGTAAATTTTGCAAAAAATAATTGTTTAGTGTGGCAAATTTTAATTACGCCAGGGATTGCCTTTTCTATAGTAAATTTTGCAAAAAATTATTGTTTAGTGTCGCAAATTTTAATTACGCCAGGGATTGCCTTTTCTATAGTAAATTATTCAAAAAATAATTTTTTACTGTTGCAAATTTTAATTACGCCAGGGATTGCCTTTTCTATAGTAAATTATTCAAAAATTAATTTTTTACTGTCTCAAATTTTAATTACGCCAGGGATTGCCTTTTCTATAGTAAATTTTGCAAAAATTAATTTTATACTGTCGCAAATTATAATTACGCCAGGGATTGCCTCTTCTATAGTAAATTATTCAAAAAATAATTTTTTACTGTCGCAAATTTTAATTACGCCAGGGATTGCCTTTTCTATAGTAAATTATTCAAGAAATAATTTTTTAATGTCTCAAATTTTAATTACGCCAGGGATTGCCTTTTCTATAGTAAATTTTGCAAAAAATAATTGTTTAGTGTCGCAAATTTTAATTACGCCAGGGATTGCCTTTTCTATAGTAAATTTTGCAAAAAATAATTGTTTAGTGTCGCAAATTTTAATTACGCCAGGGATTGCCTTTTCTATAGTAAATTATTCAAAAAATAATTTTTTCTGTCACAAATTTTAATTACGCCAGGGATTGCCTTTTCTATAGTAAATTATTCAAAAAATAATTTTTTACTGTCTCAAATTTTAATTACGCCAGGGATTGCCTTTTCTATAGTAAATTATTCAAAAATTCATTTTTTACTGTCTCAAATTTTAATTACGCCAGGGATTGCCTTTTCTATAGTAAATTTTGCAAAAAATAATTTTATACTGTCTCAAATTTTAATTACGCCAGGGATTGCCTTTTCTATAGTAAATTATTCAAAAAATAATTTTATACTGTCGCAAATTTTAAATACGCCAGGGATTGCCTTTTCTGTAGTAAATTTTGCAAAAAATAATTGTTTAGTGTCGCAAATTTTAATTACGCCAGGGATTGCCTTTTCTATAGTAAATTTTGCAAAAAATAATTTTTTACTGTTGCAAATTTTAAATACGCCAGGGATTGCCTTTTCTATAGTAAATTTTGCAAAAAATAATTTTTACTGTCTCCAATTTTAATTACGCCAGGGATTGCCTTTTCTATAGTAAATTATTCAAAAATTCATTTTTTACTGTCTCAAATTTTAATTACGCCTTTTCTATAGTAAATTTTGCAAAAATTAATTTTATACTGTCGCAAATTTTAATTACGCCAGGGATTGCCTTTTCTATAGTAAATTATTCAAAAAATAATTTTTTACTGTCTCAAATTTTAATTACGCCAGGGATTGCCTTTTCTATAGTAAATTTTGCAAAAAATAATTTTTTACTGTTGCAAATTTTAATTACGCCAGGGATTGCCTTTTCTATAGTAAATTATTCAAAAAATAATTTTTTCTGTTACAAATTTTAATTACGCCAGGGATTGCCTTTTCTATAGTAAATTATTCAAAAAATAATTTTATACTGTCGCAAGTTTTAATTACGCCAGGGATTGCCCTTTCTATAGTAAATTTTGCAAAAAATAATTTTTTACTGTTGCAAATTTTAAATACGCCAGGGATTGCCTTTTCTATAGTAAATTTTGCAAAAAATAATTGTTTAGTGTCGCAAATTTTAATTACGCCAGAGATTGCCTTTTCTATAGGAAATTATTCAAAAATTCATTTTTTACTGTCTCAAATTTTAATTACGCCAGGGATTGCCTTTTCTATAGTAAATTATTCAAAAAATAATTTTTTACTGTCTCAAATTTTAATTACGCCAGGGATTGCCTTTTCTATAGTAAATTTTGCAAAAAATAATTTTATACTGTCGCAAATTATAATTACGCCAGGGATTGCCTTTTCTGTAGTAAGTTTTGCAAAAAATAATTTTTTACTGTTGCAAATTTTAATTACGCCAGAGATTGCCTTTTCTATAGTAAATATTGCAAAAAATAATTGTTAATGTCGCAAATTTTAATTACGCCAGGGATTGCCTTTTCTATAGTAAATTATTCAAAAAATAATTTTATACTGTCGCAAATTTTAAATACGCCAGGGATTGCCTTTTCTATAGTAAATTATTCAAAAAATAATTTTTTACTGTCTCAAATTTTAATTACGCCAGGGATTGCCTTTTCTATAGTAAATTTTGCAAAAAAGAATTTTTTACTGTTGCAAATTTTAAATACGCCAGGGATTGCCTTTTGTATAGTAAATTATTCAAAAACTCTTTTTTTACTGTCTCAAATTTTAATTACACCAGGGATTGCCTTTTCTGTAGTAAATTTTGCAAAAATAATTGTTTAGTGTCGCAAATTTTAATTACGCCAGGGATTGCCTTTTCTATAGTAAATTTTGCAAAAAATAATTGTTTAGTGTCGCAAATTTTAATTACGCCAGGGATTGCCTTTTCTATAGTAAATTATTCACAAAATAATTTTTTACTGTCTCAAATTTTAATTACGCCAGGGATTGCCTTTTCTATAGTAAATTTTGCAAAAAATAATTTTTTACTGTTGCAAATTTTAAATACGCCAGGGATTGCCTTTTCTATAGTAAATTTTGCAAAAAATAATTGTTTAGTGTCGCAAATTTTAATTACGCCAGAGATTGCCTTTTCTATAGTAAATTATTCAAAAAATAATTTTTTACTGTCTCAAATTTTAATTACCCCAGGGATTGCCTTTTCTATAGTAAATTTTGCAAAAAATAATTTTTTACTGTCTCAAATTTTAATTACGCCAGGGATTGCCCTTTCTATAGTAAATTTTGCAAAAAATAATTGTTTAGTGGCGCAAATTTTAATTACGCCAGGGATTGCCTTTTCTATAGTAAATTATTCAAAAAATAATTTTTTACTGTCTCAAATTTTAATTACGCCAGGGATTGCCTTTTCTATAGTAAATTATTCAAAAAATAATTTTTTACTGTCTCAAATTTTAATTACCCCAGGGATTGCCTTTTCTATAGTAAATTATTCAAAAAATAATTTTTACTGTCTCAAATTTTGATTACGCCAGGGATTGCCTTTTCTATAGTAAATTATTCAAAAAATAATTTTTTACTGTCTCAAATTTTAATTACGCCAGGGATTGCCTTTTCTATAGTAAATTTTGCAAAAAATAATTTTTTACTGTCTCAAATTTTAATTACGCCAGGGATTGCCTTTTCTATAGTAAATTATTCAAAAAATAATTTTTTACTGTCTCAAATTTTAATTACGCCAGGGATTGCCTTTTCTATAGTAAATTTTGCAAAAAATAATTTTTTACTGTCGCAAATTATAATTAGGCCAGGGATTGACTTTTCTATAGTAAATTATTCAAAAAATAATTTTTTACTGTCTCAAATTTTAATTACGCCAGGGATTGCCTTTTCTATAGTAAATTTTGCAAAAAATAATTTTTACTGTCTCAAATTTTAATTACGCCAGGGATTGCCTTTTCTATAGTAAATTATTCAAAAATTCATTTTTTAGTGTCTCAAATTTTAATTACGCCAGGGATAGCCTTTTCTATAGTAAATTTTGCAAAAAATAATTTTTACTGTCTCAAATTTTAATTACCCCAGGGATTGCCTTTTCTATAGTAAATTATTCAAAAATTCATTTTTTACTGTCTCAAATTTTAATTACGCCAGGGATTGCCTTTTCTATAGTAAATTTTGCAAAAAATAATTTTTTACTGTCTCAAATTTTAATTACGCCAGGGATTGCCTTTTCTATAGTAAATTATTCAAAAAATAATTTTTTACTGTCTCAAATTTTAATTACGCCAGGGATTGCCTTTTCTATAGTAAATTATTCAAAAAATAATTTTTTACTGTCTCAAATTTTAATTACGCCAGGTATTGCCTTTTCCATAGTAAATTTTGCAAAAAATAATTTTTACTGTAAATTTTGCAAAAAATAATTTTTTACTGTTGCAAATTTTAAATACGCCAGGGATTGCCTTTTCTATAGTAAATTTTGCAAAACATAATTGTTTAGTGTCGCAAATTTTAATTACGCCAGAGATTGCCTTTTCTATAGTAAATTATTCAAAAAATAATTTTTTACTCTCTCAAATTTTAATTACGCCAGGGATTGCCTTTTCTATAGTAAATTATTCAAAAAATAATTTTTTACTGTCTCAAATTTTAATTACGCCAGGGATTGCCTTTTCTATAGTAAATTTTGCAAAAAATAATTTTATACTGTCGCAAATTATAATTACGCCAGGGATTGCCTTTTCTGTAGTAAGTTTTGCAAAAAATAATTTTTTACTGTTGCAAATTTTAATTACGCCAGGGATTGCCTTTTCTATAGTAAATATTGCAAAAAATAATTGTTAATGTCGCAAATTTTAATTACGCCAGGGATTGCCTTTTCTATAGTAAATTATTCAAAAAATAATTTTATACTGTCGCAAATTTTAAATACGCCAGGGATTGCCTTTTCTATAGTAAATTATTCAAAAAATAATTTTTTACTGTCTCAAATTTTAATTACGCCAGGGATTGCCTTTTCTATAGTAAATTTTGCAAAAAATAATTTTTTACTGTTGCAAATTTTAAATACGCCAGGGATTGCCTTTTGTATAGTAAATTATTCAAAAACTCTTTTTTTACTGTCTCAAATTTTAATTACACCAGGGATTGCCTTTTCTGTAGTAAATTTTGCAAAAATAATTGTTTAGTGTCGCAAATTTTAATTACGCCAGGGATTGCCTTTTCTATAGTAAATTTTGCAAAAAATAATTGTTTAGTGTCGCAAATTTTAATTACGCCAGGGATTGCCTTTTCTATAGTAAATTATTCACAAAATAATTTTTTACTGTCTCAAATTTTAATTACCCCAGGGATTGCCTTTTCTATAGTAAATTATTCAAAAATTCATTTTTTACTGTCTCAAATTTTAATTACGCCAGGGATTGCCTTTTCTATAGTAAATTATTCAAAAATTCATTTTTTAGTGTCTCAAATTTTAATTACGCCAGGGATTGCCTTTTCTATAGTAAATTTTGCAAAAAATAATTTTTACTGTCTCAAATTTTAATTACGCCAGGGATTGCCTTTTCTATAGTAAATTATTCAAAAAATAATTTTTTACTGTCTCAAATTTTAATTACGCCAGGGATTGCCTTTTCTATAGTAAATTTTGCAAAAAATAATTTTTTACTGTCTCAAATTTTAATTACTCCAGGGATTGCCTTTTCTATAGTAAATTATTCAAAAAATAATTTTTTACTGTCTCAAATTTTAATTACGCCAGGGATTGCCTTTTCTATAGTAAATTTTGCAAAAAATAATTTTTTACTGTCTCAAATTTTAATTACTCCAGGGATTGCCTTTTCTATAGTAAATTATTCAAAAAATAATTTTTTACTGTCTCAAATTTTAATTACGCCAGGGATTGCCTTTTCTATAGTAAATTTTGCAAAAAATAATTTTTACTGTCTCAAATTTTAATTACGCCAGGGATTGCCTTTTCTATAGTAAATTTTGCAAAAAATAATTGTTTAGTGTCGCAAATTTTAATTACGCCAGGGATTGCCTTTTCTATAGTAAATTATTCACAAAATAATTTTTTACTGTCTCAAATTTTAATTACCCCAGGGATTGCCTTTTCTATAGTAAATTATTCAAAAATTCATTTTTTACTGTCTCAAATTTTAATTACGCCAGGGATTGCCTTTTCTATAGTAAATTATTCAAAAATTCATTTTTTAGTGTCTCAAATTTTAATTACGCCAGGGATAGCCTTTTCTATAGTAAATTTTGCAAAAAATAATTTTTACTGTCTCAAATTTTAATTACGCCAGGGATTGCCTTTTCTATAGTAAATTATTCAAAAAATAATTTTTTACTGTCTCAAATTTTAATTACGCCAGGGATTGCCTTTTCTATAGTAAATTTTGCAAAAAATAATTTTTTACTGTCTCAAATTTTAATTACTCCAGGGATTGCCTTTTCTATAGTAAATTATTCAAAAAATAATTTTTTACTGTCTCAAATTTTAATTACGCCAGGGATTGCCTTTTCTATAGTAAATTTTGCAAAAAATAATTTTTACTGTCTCAAATTTTAATTACGCCAGGGATTGCCTTTTCTATAGTAAATTATTCAAAAATTCATTTTTTACTGTCTCAAATTTTAATTACGCCAGGGATTGCCTTTTCTATAGTAAATTTTGCAAAAAATAATTTTTTACTGTCTCAAATTTTAATTACGCCAGGGATTGCCTTTTCTATAGTAAATTATTCAAAAAATAATTTTTTACTGTCTCAAATTTTAATTACGCCAGGGATTACCTTTTCTATAGTAAATTTTGCAAAAAATAATTTTTTACTGTCGCAAATTATAATTACGCCAGGGATTGCCTTTTCTATAGTAAATTATTCAAAAAATAATTTTTTACTGTCTCAAATTTTAATTACGCCAGGGATTGCCTTTTCTATAGTAAATTTTGCAAAAAATAATTGTTTAGTGTCGCAAATTTTAATTACGCCAGGGATTGCCTTTTCTATAGGAAATTATTCAAAAATTCATTTTTTACTGTCGCAAATTTTAATTACGCCAGGTATTGCCTTTTCTATAGTAAATTTTGCAAAAATTAATTTTATACTGTCGCAAATTATAATTACGCCAGGGATTGCCTTTTCTATAGTAAATTATTCAAAAATTAATTTTTTACTGTCGCAAATTATAATTACGCCAGGGATTGCCTTTTCTATAGTAAATTTTGCAAAAAATAATTTTTTACTGTCGCAAATTATAATTACGCCAGGGATTGCTTTTCTATAGTAAATTATTCAAAAAATAATTTTTTACTGTCTCAAATTTTAATTACGCCAGGGATTGCCTTTTCTATAGTAAATTTTGCAAAAAATAATTTTTACTGTCTCAAACTTTAATTACGCCAGGGATTGCCTTTTCTAAAGTAGATTATTCAAAAATTCATTTTTTACTGTCTCAAATTTTAATTACGCCTTTTCTATAGTAAATTTTGCAAAAATTTATTTTATACTGTCGCAAATTTTAATTACGCCAGGGATTGCTTTTTCTATAGTAAATTATTCAAAAAATAATTTTTTACTGTCTCAAATTTTAATTACGCCAGGGATTGCCTTTTCTATAGTAAATTTTGCAAAAAATAATTTTTTACTGTCTCAAATTTTAATTACTCCAGGGATTGCCTTTTCTATAGTAAATTATTCAAAAAATAATTTTTTACTGTCTCAAATTTTAATTACGCCAGGGATTGCCTTTTCTATAGTAAATTTTGCAAAAAATAATTTTTTCTGTCGCAAGTTTTAATTACGCCAGGGATTGCCTTTTCTATAGTAAATTTTGCAAAAATTAATTTTTTACTGTCGCAAATTTTAAATACGCCAGGGATTGCCTTTTCTATAGTAAATGTTGAAAAAAATAATTTTTTACTGTTGCAAATTTTAAATACGCCAGGGATTGCCTTTTCTATAGTAAATTATTCAAAAAATAATTTTTTACTGTCGCAAATTTTAATTACGCCAGGGATTGCCTTTTCTATAGTAAATTATTCAAAAATTCATTTTTTACTGTCGCAAATTTTAATTACGCCAGGGATTGCCTTTTCTATAGTAAATTATTCAAAAACTAATTGTTTAGTGTCGCAAATTTTAACTACGCCAGGGATTGCCTTTTCTATAGTAAATTTTGCAAAAAATAATTTTATACTGTCGCAAATTTTAATTACGCCAGGGATTGCCTTTTCTATAGTAAATTATTCAAAAAATAATTTTTTCTGTCACAAATTTTAATTACGCCAGGGATTGCCTTTTCTATAGTAAATTATTCAAAAAATATTTTTTTCTGTCACAAATTTTAAATACGCCAGGGATTGCCTTTTCTATAGTAAATTATTCAAAAAATAATTTTATACTGTCGCAAATTTTAATTACGCCAGGGATTGCCTTTTCTATAGAAAATTATTCAAAAATTCATTTTTTACTGTCGCAAATTATAATTACGCCAGGGATTGCCTTTTCTATAGTAAATTATTCAAAAAATAATTTTTTACTGTCTCAAATTTTAATTACGCCAGGGATTGCCTTTTCTATAGTAAATTTTGCAAAAAATAATTGTTTAGTGTCGCAAATTTTAATTACGCCAGGGATTGCCTTTTCTATAGTAAATTATTCAAAAAATAATTTTTTCTGTCACAAATTTTAATTACGCCAGGGATTGCCTTTTCTATAGTAATTTATTCAAAAAATAATTTTATACTGTCGCAAATTTTAATTACGCCAGGGATTGCCTTTTCTATAGTAAATTATTCAAAAAATAATTTTATACTGTCGCAAATTTTAATTACGCCAGGAATTGCCTTTTCCATAGTAAATTATTCAAAAAATAATTTTTTACTGTCGCAAATTTTAATTACGCCAGGGATTGCCTTTTCTATAGTAAATTATTCAAAAAATAATTTTATACTGTCGCAAATTTTAATTACGCCAGGGATTGCCTTTTCTATAGTAAATTATTCAAAAAATAATTTTATACTGTCGCAAATTTTAATTACGCCAGGGATTGCCTTTTCTATAGTAAATTATTCAAAAAATAATTTTATACTGTCGCAAATTTTAATTACGCCAGGGATTGCCTTTTCTATAGTAAATTATTCAAAAAATAATTTTTTACTGTCGCAAATTTTAATTACGCCAGGGATTGCCTTTTCTATAGTAAATTATTCAAAAAATAATTTTATACTGTCGCAAATTTTAATTACGCCAGGGATTGCCTTTTCTAAAGTAAATTATTCAAAAATTCATTTTTTATTGTCTCAAATTTTAATTACGCCAGGGATTGCCTTTTCTATAGTAAATTTTGCAAAAAATTATTGTTTAGTGTCGCAAATTTTAATTACGCCAGGGATTGCCTTTTCTATAGTAAATTATTCAAAAATTCATTTTTTACTTTCTCAAATTTTAATTACGCCAGGATTGCCTTTTCTATAGTAAATTTTGCAAAAAATAATTGTTTAGTGTCGCAAATTTTAATTACGCCAGGGATTGCCTTTTCTATAGTAAATTATTCAAAAAATAATTTTTTTCTGTCACAAATTTTAATTACGCCAGGGATTGCCTTTTCTATAGTAAATTATTCAAAAATTCATTTTTTAATGTCTCAAATTTTAATTACGCCAGGGATTGCCTTTTCTATAGTAAATTTTGCAAAAAAATAATTTTATACTGTCGCAAATTTTAATTACGCCAGGGATTGCCTTTTCTATAGTAAATTATTCAAAAAATAATTTTTTACTGTCGCAAATTTTAATTACGCCAGGGATTGCCTTTTCTATAGTAAATTATTCAAAAAATAATTTTTTCTGTCACAAATTTTAATTACGCCAGGATTGCCTTTTCTATAGTAAATTATTCAAAAAATAATTTTTTACTGTCTCAAATTTTAATTACGCCAGGGATTGCCTTTTCTATAGTAAATTTTGCAAAAAATAATTGTTTAGTGTCGCAAATTTTAATTACGCCAGGGATTGCCTTTTCTATAGTAAATTATTCAAAAAATAATTTTATACTGTCGCAAATTTTAATTACGCCAGGGATTGCCTTTTCAATAGTAAATTATTCAAAAATTCATTTTTTACTGTCTCAAATTTTAATTACGCCAGGGATTGCCTTTTCTATAGTAAATTTTGCAAAAAATAATTGTTTAGTGTCGCAAATTTTAATTACGCCAGGGATTGCCTTTTCTATAGTAAATTATTCAAAAATTCATATTTTACTGTCTCAAATTTTAATAACGCCAAGGATTGCCTTTTCTATAGTAAATTATTCAAAAAATAATTTTATACTGTCGCAAATTTTAATTACGCCAGGGATTGCCTTTTCTATAGTAAATTTTGCAAAAAAATAATTTTTTACTGTTGCAAATTTTAAATACGCCAGGGATTGCCTTTTGTATAGTAAATTATTCAAAAATTCATTTTTTACTGTCTCAAATTTTAATTACGCCAGGGATTGCCTTTTCTATAGTAAATTATTCAAAAATTCATTTTTTACTGTCGCAAATTTTAATTACGCCAGGGATTGCCTTTTCTATAGTAAATTATTCAAAAAATAATTTTATACTGTCGCAAATTTTAAATACGCCAGGGATTTCCTTTTCTATAGTAAATTTTGCAAAAAATAATTTTTTACTGTTGCAAATTTTAAATAGGCCAGGGATTGCCTTTTGTATAGTAAATTATTCAAAAATTCATTTTTTACTGTCGCAAATTTTAATTACGCCAGGGATTGCCTTTTCTATAGTAAATTATTCAAAAATTCATTTTTTACTGTCGCAAATTTTAATTACGCCAGGGATTGCCTTTTCTATAGTAAATTATTCAAAAATTCATTTTTTACTGTCTCAAATTTTAATTACGCCAGGGATTGCCTTTTCTATAGTAAATTTTGCAAAAAATAATTGTTTAGTGTCGCAAATTTTAATTACGCCAGGGATTGCCTTTTCTATAGTAAATTATTCAAAAAATAATTTTTTCTGTCACAAATTTTAATTACGCCAGGGATTGCCTTTTCTATAGTAAATTATTCAAAAAATAATTTTATACTGTCGCAAATTTTAATTACGCCAGGGATTGCCTTTTGTATAGTAAATTATTCAAAAATTCATTTTTTACTGTCTCAAATTTTAATTACGCCAGGGATTGCCTTTTCTATAGTAAATTATTCAAAAATTCATTTTTTACTGTCGCAAATTTTAATTACGCCAGGGATTGCCTTTTCTATAGTAAATTATTCAAAAAATAATTTTATACTGTCGCAAATTTTAAATACGCCAGGGATTTCCTTTTCTATAGTAAATTTTGCAAAAAATAATTTTTACTGTTGCAAATTTTAAATAGGCCAGGGATTGCCTTTTGTATAGTAAATTATTCAAAAATTCATTTTTTACTGTCGCAAATTTTAATTACGCCAGGGATTGCCTTTTCTATAGTAAATTATTCAAAAATTCATTTTTTACTGTCGCAAATTTTAATTACGCCAGGGATTGCCTTTTCTATAGTAAATTATTCAAAAATTCATTTTTTACTGTCTCAAATTTTAATTACGCCAGGGATTGCCTTTTTCTATAGTAAATTTTGCAAAAAATAATTGTTTAGTGTCGCAAATTTTAATTACGCCAGGGATTGCCTTTTCTATAGTAAATTATTCAAAAAATAATTTTTTCTGTCACAAATTTTAATTACGCCAGGGATTGCCTTTTCTATAGTAAATTATTCAAAAAATAATTTTATACTGTCGCAAATTTTAATTACGCCAGGGATTGCCTTTTCTATAGTAAATTATTCAAAAATTCATTTTTTACTGTCTCAAATTTTAATTACGCCAGGGATTGCCCTTTCTATAGTAAATTTTGCAAAAAATAATTGTTTAGTGTCGCAAATTTTAATTACGCCAGGGATTGCCTTTTCTATAGTAAATTATTCAAAAATTCATTTTTTACTGTCGCAAATTTTAATTACGCCAGGGATTGCCATTTCTATAGTAAATATTTCAAAAATTCATTTTTTACTGTCTCAAATTTTAATTACGCCAGGGATTGCGTTTTCTATAGTAAATTATTCAAAAATTCATTTTTTACTGTCTCAAATTTTAATTACGCCAGGGATTGCCTTTTCTATAGTAAATTATTCAAAAATTCATTTTTTACTGTCTCAAATTTTAATTACGCCAGGGATTGCCTTTTCTATAGTAAATTTTGCAAAAAATAATTGTTTAGTGTCGCAAATTTTAATTACGCCAGGGATTGCCTTTTCTATAGTAAATTTTGCAAAAAATAATTGTTTAGTGTCGCAAATTTTAATTACGCCAGGGATTGCCTTTTCTATAGTAAATTATTCAAAAAATAATTTTTTACTGTCTCAAATTTTAATTACGCCAGGGATTGCCTTTTCTATAGTAAATTTTTCAAAAAATAATTGTTTAGTGCCGCAAATTTTAATTACGCCAGGGATTGCCTTTTCTATAGTAAATTTTGCAAAAAATAATTTTTTACTGTTGCAAATTTTAAATACGCCAGGGATTGCCTTTTCTATAGTAAATTATTCAAAAATTAATTTTTTTCTGTCGCAAATTTTAATTACGCCAGGGATTGCCTTTTCTATAGAAAATTATTCAAAAATTCATTTTTTACTGTCGCAAATTATAATTACGCCAGGGTTGCCTTTTCTATAGTAAATTATTCAAAAAATAATTTTTTACTGTCTCAAATTTTAATTACGCCAGGGGTTGCCTTTTCTATAGTAAATTTTGCAAAAAATAATTGTTTAGTGTCGCAAATTTTAATTACGCCAGGGATTGCCTTTTCTATAGTAAATTATTCAAAAAATAATTTTTTCTGTCACAAATTTTAATTACGCCAGGGATTGCCTTTTCTATAGTAAATTATTCAAAAAATAATTTTTTAGTGTCGCAAATTTTAATTACGCCAGGGATTGCCTTTTCTATAGTAAATTATTCAAAAAATAATTTTTTACTGTCGCAAATTTTAATTACGCCAGGGATTGCCTTTTCTATAGTAAATTATTCAAAAAATATTTTTTTACTGTCGCAAATTTTAATTACGCCAGGGATTGCCTTTTCTATAGTAAATTATTCAAAAAATAATTTTATACTGTCTCAAATTTTAATTACGCCAGGGATTGCCTTTTCTATAGTAAATTATTCAAAAAATAATTTTTTACTGTCTCAAATTTTAATTACGCCAGGGATTGCCTTTTCTATAGTAAATTATTCAAAAATTCATTTTTTACTGTCGCAAATTTTAATTACGCCAGGGATTGCCTTTTCTATAGTAAATTATTCAAAAAATAATTTTATACTGTCGCAAATTTTAAATACGCCAGGGATTTCCTTTTCTATAGTAAATTTTGCAAAAAATAATTTTTTACTGTTGCAAATTTTAAATAGGCCAGGGATTGCCTTTTGTATAGTAAATTATTCAAAAATTCATTTTTTACTGTCGCAAATTTTAATTACGCCAGGGATTGCCTTTTCTATAGTAAATTATTCAAAAATTCATTTTTTACTGTCGCAAATTTTAATTACGCCAGGGATTGCCTTTTCTATAGTAAATTATTCAAAAATTCATTTTTTACTGTCTCAAATTTTAATTACGCCAGGGATTGCCTTTTCTATAGTAAATTTTGCAAAAAATAATTGTTTAGTGTCGCAAATTTTAATTACGCCAGGGATTGCCTTTTCTATAGTAAATTATTCAAAAATTCATTTTTTACTGTCTCAAATTTTAATTACGCCAGGGATTGCCTTTTCTATAGTAAATTTTGCAAAAAATAATTGTTTAGTGTCGCAAATTTTAATTACGCCAGGGATTGCCTTTTCTATAGTAAATTTTGCAAAAAATAATTGTTTAGTGTCGCAAATTTTAATTACGCCAGGGATTGCCTTTTCTATAGTAAATTATTCAAAAAATAATTTTTTACTGTCTCAAATTTTAATTACGCCAGGGATTGCCTTTTCTATAGTAAATTTTGCAAAAAATAATTGTTTAGTGCCGCAAATTTTAATTACGCCAGGGATTGCCTTTTCTATAGTAAATTTTGCAAAAAATAATTTTTTACTGTTGCAAATTTTAAATACGCCAGGGATTGCCTTTTCTATAGTAAATTATTCAAAAATTAATTTTTTTCTGTCGCAAATTTTAATTACGCCAGGGATTGCCTTTTCTATAGAAAATTATTCAAAAATTCATTTTTTACTGTCGCAAATTATAATTACGCCAGGGATTGCCTTTTCTATAGTAAATTATTCAAAAAATAATTTTTTACTGTCTCAAATTTTAATTACGCCAGGGATTGCCTTTTCTATAGTAAATTTTGCAAAAAATAATTGTTTAGTGTCGCAAATTTTAATTACGCCAGGGATTGCCTTTTCTATAGTAAATTATTCAAAAAATAATTTTTTCTGTCACAAATTTTAATTACGCCAGGGATTGCCTTTTCTATAGTAAATTATTCAAAAAATAATTTTTTAGTGTCGCAAATTTTAATTACGCCAGGGATTGCCTTTTCTATAGTAAATTATTCAAAAAATAATTTTTTACTGTCGCAAATTTTAATTACGCCAGGGATTGCCTTTTCTATAGTAAATTATTCAAAAAATATTTTTTTACTGTCGCAAATTTTAATTACGCCAGGGATTGCCTTTTCTATAGTAAATTATTCAAAAAATAATTTTATACTGTCTCAAATTTTAATTACGCCAGGGATTGCCTTTTCTATAGTAAATTATTCAAAAAATAATTTTTTACTGTCTCAAATTTTAATTACGCCAGGGATTGCCTTTTCTATAGTAAATTATTCAAAAATTCATTTTTTACTGTCGCAAATTTTAATTACGCCAGGGATTGCCTTTTCTATAGTAAATTATTCAAAAAATAATTTTATACTGTCGCAAATTTTAAATACGCCAGGGATTTCCTTTTCTATAGTAAATTTTGCAAAAAATAATTTTTTACTGTTGCAAATTTTAAATAGGCCAGGGATTGCCTTTTGTATAGTAAATTATTCAAAAATTCATTTTTTACTGTCGCAAATTTTAATTACGCCAGGGATTGCCTTTTCTATAGTAAATTATTCAAAAATTCATTTTTTACTGTCGCAAATTTTAATTACGCCAGGGATTGCCTTTTCTATAGTAAATTATTCAAAAATTCATTTTTTACTGTCTCAAATTTTAATTACGCCAGGGATTGCCTTTTCTATAGTAAATTTTGCAAAAAATAATTGTTTAGTGTCGCAAATTTTAATTACGCCAGGGATTGCCTTTTCTATAGTAAATTATTCAAAAATTCATTTTTTACTGTCTCAAATTTTAATTACGCCAGGGATTGCCTTTTCTATAGTAAATTTTGCAAAAAATAATTGTTTAGTGTCGCAAATTTTAATTACGCCAGGGATTGCCTTTTCTATAGTAAATTTTGCAAAAAATAATTGTTTAGTGTCGCAAATTTTAATTACGCCAGGGATTGCCTTTTCTATAGTAAATTATTCAAAAAATAATTTTTTACTGTCTCAAATTTTAATTACGCCGGGATTGCCTTTTCTATAGTAAATTTTGCAAAAAATAATTGTTTAGTGCCGCAAATTTTAATTACGCCAGGGATTGCCTTTTCTATAGTAAATTTTGCAAAAAATAATTTTTTACTGTTGCAAATTTTAAATACGCCAGGGATTGCCTTTTCTATAGTAAATTATTCAAAAATTAATTTTTTTCTGTCGCAAATTTTAATTACGCCAGGGATTGCCTTTTCTATAGAAAATTATTCAAAAATTCATTTTTTACTGTCGCAAATTATAATTACGCCAGGGATTGCCTTTTCTATAGTAAATTATTCAAAAAATAATTTTTTACTGTCTCAAATTTTAATTACGCCAGGGATTGCCTTTTCTATAGTAAATTTTGCAAAAAATAATTGTTTAGTGTCGCAAATTTTAATTACGCCAGGGATTGCCTTTTCTATAGTAAATTATTCAAAAAATAATTTTTTCTGTCACAAATTTTAATTACGCCAGGGATTGCCTTTTCTATAGTAAATTATTCAAAAAATAATTTTTTAGTGTCGCAAATTTTAATTACGCCAGGGATTGCCTTTTCTATAGTAAATTATTCAAAAAATAATTTTTTACTGTCGCAAATTTTAATTACGCCAGGGATTGCCTTTTCTATAGTAAATTATTCAAAAAATATTTTTATACTGTCGCAAATTTTAATTACGCCAGGGATTGCCTTTTCTATAGTAAATTATTCAAAAAATAATTTTATACTGTCGCAAATTTTAATTACGCCAGGGATTGCCTTTTCTATAGTAAATTATTCAAAAAATAATTTTATACTGTCGCAAATTTTATTTACGCCAGGGATTGCCTTTTCTATAGTAAATTATTCAAAAAATAATTTTTTACTGTCGCAAATTTTAATTACGCCAGGGATTGCCTTTTCTATAGTAAATTATTCAAAAAATAATTTTATACTGTCGCAAATTTTAATTACGCCAGGGATTGCCTTTTCTATAGTAAATTATTCAAAAATTCATTTTTTACTGTCTCAAATTTTAATTACGCCAGGGATTGCCTTTTCTATAGTAAATTTTGCAAAAAATAATTGTTTAGTGTCGCAAATTTTAATTACGCCAGGGATTGCCTTTTCTATAGTAAATTATTCAAAAATTCATTTTTTTACTTTCTCAAATTTTAATTACGCCAGGGATTGCCTTTTCTATAGTAAATTTTGCAAAAAATAATTGTTTAGTGTCGCAAATTTTAATTACGCCAGGGATTGCCGTTTCTATAGTAAATTATTCAAAAAATAATTTTTTCTGTCACAAATTTTAATTACGCCAGGGATTGCTTTTTCTATAGTAAATTATTTAAAAATTCATTTTTTAATGTCTCAAATTTTAATTACGCCAGGGATTGCCTTTTCTATAGTAAATTTTGCAAAAAATAATTTTATACTGTCGCAAATTTTAATTACGCCAGGGATTGTCTTTTCTATAGTAAATTATTCAAAAAATAATTTTTTACTGTCGCAAATTTTAATTACGCAGGGATTGCATTTTCTATAGTAAATTATTCAAAAAATAATCTTTTCTGTCACAAATTTTAATTACGCCAGGGATTGCCTTTTCTATAGTAAATTATTCAAAAAATAATTTTTTACTGTCTCAAATTTTAATTACGCCAGGGATTGCCTTTTCTATAGTAAATTTTGCAAAAAATAATTGTTTAGTGTCGCAAATTTTAATTACGCCAGGGATTGCCTTTTCTATAGTAAATTATTCAAAAAATAATTTTATACTGTCGCAAATTTTAATTACGCCAGGGATTGCCTTTTCTATAGTAAATTATTAAAAAATTCATTTTTTACTGTCTCAAATTTTAATTACGCCAGGGATTGCCTTTTCTATACTAAATTTTGCAAAAAATAATTGTTTAGTGTCGCAAATTTTAATTACGCCAGGGATTGCCTTTTCTATAGTAAATTATTCAAAAATTCATTTTTTACTGTCTCAAATTTTAATTACGCCAAGGATTGCCTTTTCTATAGTAAATTATTCAAAAAATAATTTTATACTGTCGCAAATTTTAATTACGCCAGGGATTGCCTTTTCTATAGTAAATTTTGCAAAAAATAATTTTTTACTGTTGCAAATTTTAAATACGCCAGGGATTGCCTTTTGTATAGTAAATTATTCAAAAATTCATTTTTTACTGTCTCAAATTTTAATTACGCCAGGGATTGCCTTTTCTATAGTAAATTATTCAAAAATTCATTTTTTACTGTCGCAAATTTTAATTACGCCAGGGATTGCCTTTTCTATAGTAAATTATTCAAAAAATAATTTTATACTGTCGCAAATTTTAAATACGCCAGGGATTTCCTTTTCTATAGTAAATTTTGCAAAAAATAATTTTTTACTGTTGCAAATTTTAAATAGGCCAGGGATTGCCTTTTGTATAGTAAATTATTCAAAAATTCATTTTTTACTGTCGCAAATTTTAATTACGCCAGGGATTGCCTTTTCTATAGTAAATTATTCAAAAATTCATTTTTTACTGTCGCAAATTTTAATTACGCCAGGGATTGCCTTTTCTATAGTAAATTTTGCAAAAAATAATTGTTTAGTGTCGCAAATTTTAATTACGCCAGGGATTGCCTTTTCTATAGTAAATTATTCAAAAATTCATTTTTTACTGTCGCAAATTTTAATTACGCCAGGGATTGCCATTTCTATAGTAAATTTTGCAAAAAATAATTGTTTAGTGTCGCAAATTTTAATTACGCCAGGGATTGCCTTTTCTATAGTAAATTATTCAAAAATTCATTTTTTACTGTCGCAAATTTTAATTACGCCAGGGATTGCCATTTCTATA
This sequence comes from Dioctria linearis, assembly GCA_963930735.1. Classification (NCBI taxonomy): domain Eukaryota; kingdom Metazoa; phylum Arthropoda; class Insecta; order Diptera; family Asilidae; genus Dioctria; species Dioctria linearis. Next base: position 62,655 of record CAWVNZ010000773.1, read on the forward strand.
GTAAATTATTCAAAAAATAATTTTATACTGTCGCAAATTTTAATTACGCCAGGGATTGCCTTTTCTATAGTAAATTATTCAAAAATTCATTTTTTACTGTCTCAAATTTTAATTACGCCAGGGATTGCCTTTTCTATAGTAAATTTTGCAAAAAATAATTGTTTAGTGTCGCAAATTTTAATTACGCCAGGGATTGCCTTTTCTATAGTAAATTATTCAAAAATTCATTTTTTACTGTCGCAAATTTTAATTACGCCAGGGATTGCCATTTCTATAGTAAATAATTCAAAAATTCATTTTTTACTGTCTCAAATTTTAATTTCGCCAGGGATTGCCTTTTCTATAGTAAATTATTCAAAAATTCATTTTTTACTGTCTCAAATTTTAATTACGCCAGGGATTGCCTTTTCTATAGTAAATTATTCAAAAATTCATTTTTTACTGTCTCAAATTTTAATTACGCCAGGGATTGCCTTTTCTATAGTAAATTTAGCAAAAAATAATTGTTTAGTGTCGCAAATTTTAATTACGCCAGGGATTGCCTTTTCTATAGTAAATTTTGCAAAAAATTATTGTTTAGTGTCGCAAATTTTAATTACGCCAGGGATTGCCATTTCTATAGTAAATTATTCAAAAAATTATTTTTTACTGTCTCAAATTTTAATTACGCCAGGGATTGCCTTTTCTATAGTAAATTTTGCAAAAAATAATTGTTTAGTGCCGCAAATTTTAATTACGCCAGGGATTGCCTTTTCTATAGTAAATTTTGCAAAAAATAATTTTTTACTGTTGCAAATTTTAAATACGCCAGGGATTGCCTTTTCTATAGTAAATTATTCAAAAATTAATTTTTTTCTGTCGCAAATTTTAATTACGACTTTTCTATAGTAAATTATTCAAAAATTCATTTTTTACTGTCTAAAATTTTAATTACGCCAGGGATTGCTTTTCTATAGTACATTTTGAAAAAAATAATTGTTTAGTGTCGCAAATTTTAATTACGCCAGGGATTGCCTTTTCTATAGTAAATTATTCAAAAATTCATTTTTTACTGTCGCAAATTTTAATTACGCCAGGGATTGCCATTTCTATAGTAAATAATTCAAAAATTCATTTTTTACTGTCTCAAATTTTAATTACGCCAGGGATTGCCTTTTCTATAGTAAATTATTCAAAAATTCATTTTTTACTGTCTCAAATTTTAATTACGCCAGGGATTGCCTTTTCTATAGTAAATTATTCAAAAATTCATTTTTTACTGTCTCAAATTTTAATTACGCCAGGGATTGCCTTTTCTATAGTAAATTTTGCAAAAAATAATTGTTTAGTGTCGCAAATTTTAATTACGCCAGGGATTGCCTTTTCTATAGTAAATTTTGCAAAAAATAATTGTTTATTGCCGCAAATTTTAATTACGCCAGGGATTGCCTTTTCTATAGTAAATTATTCAAAAAATAATTTTATACTGTCGCAAATTTTAATTACGCCAGGGATTGCCTTTTCTATAGTAAATTTTGCAAAAAATAATTTTTTACTGTCGCAAATTTAATAACGCCAGGGATTGCCTTTTCTATAGTAAATTTTGCAAAAAAATAATTGTTTAGTGTCGCAAATTTTAATTACGCCAGGGATTGCCTTTTCTATAGTAAATTATTCAAAAATTCATTTTTTACTGTCTCGAATTTTAAATACGCCAGGGATTGCCTTTTCTATAGTAAATTATTCAAAAATAATTTTTTACTGTCGCAAATTTTAATTACTCCAGGGATTGCCTTTTCTATAGTAAATTATTCTTATTCAAAAATTCATTTTTTTACTGTCTCAAATTTTTAATTACGCCAGGGATTGCCTATTCTATAGTAAATGTTGCAAAAAATAATTTTTTACTGTCTCAAATTTTAATTACGCCAGGGATTGCCTTTTCTATAGTAAATTTTGCAAAAAATAATTGTTTAGTGTCGCAAATTTTAATTACGCCAGGGATTGCCTTTTCTATAGTAAATTATTCAAAAATAACTTTTTCTGTCACAAATTTTAATTACGCCAGGGATTGCCTTTTCTATAGTAAATTATTCAAAAAATAATTTTATACTGTCGCAAATTTAATTACGCCAGGGATTGCCTTTTCTATAGTAAATTATTCAAAAATTCATTTTTTACTGTCTCAAATTTTAATTACGCCAGGGATTGCCTTTTCTATGGTAAATTTTGCAAAAAATAATTGTTTAGTGTCGCAAATTTTTAATTACGCCAGGGGTTGCCTTTTATATAGTACATTATTCAAAAATTCATTTTTTACTGTCGCAAATTTTAGTTACGCCAGGGATTGCCTTTTCTATAGTAAATTATTCAAAAATTCATTTTTTATACTGTCGCAAATTTTAATTACGCCAGGGATTGCCATTTCTATAGTAAATTATTCAAAAATTCATTTTTTACGTCTCAAATTTTAATTACGCCAGGGAGTGCCTTTTCTTTAGTAAATTATTCAAAAATTCATTTTTTACTGTCTCAAATTTTAATTACGCCAGGAATTGCCTTTTCTATAGTAAATTATTCAAAAAAAAATTGTTTTAGTGTCGCAAATTTTAATTACGCCAGGGATTGCCTTTTCTATAGTAAATTATTCAAAAATTCATTTTTTACTGTCTCAAATTTTAAATACGCCAGGGAATGCCTTTTCTATAGTAAATTATTCAAAAATTCATTTTTTACTGTCGCAAATTTTAATTACGCCAGGGATTGCCTTTTCTATAGTAAATTTTGCAAAAAATAATTGTTTAGTGTCGCAAATTTTTAATTACGCCAGGGATTGCCTTTTCTATAGTAAATTATTCAAAAATTAGTTTTTTTCTGTCGCAAATTTTAATTACGCCAGGGGATTGCCTTTTCTATAGTAAAATTATTCACAAAATAATTTTATACTGTCGCAAATTTTAATTACGCCAGGGATTGCCTTTTCTATAGTAAATTTTGCAAAAATTAATTTTTTACTGTCTCAAATTTTAATTACGCCAGGGATTGCCTTTTCTATAGTAAATGTTACAAAAAATAATTTTTTACTGTTGCAAATTTTAATTACGCCAGGGATTGCCTTTTCTATAGTAAATTATTCAAAAAATAATTTTTTACTGTCTCAAATTTTAATTACGCCAGGGATTGCCTTTTATATAGTAAATTATTCAAAAAATAATTTTTTACTGTCTCAAATTATAATTACGCCAGGGATTGCCTTTTGTATAGTAAATTTTGCAAAAAATAATTTTTTACTGTCTCAAATTTTAATTACGCCAGGGATTGCCTTTTCTATAGTAAATGTTGCAAAAAATAATTTTTACTGTCTCAAATTTTAAATACGCCATGGATTGCCTTTTCTATAGTAAATTAGTCAAAAAATAATTTTTTACTGTCTCAAATTTTAATTACGCCAGGGATTGCCTTTTCTATAGTAAATTATTCAAAAAATAATTTTTTACTGTCTCAAATTTTAATTACGCCAGGGATTGCCTTTCCTATAGTAAAATTATTCAAAAAATAATTTTATACTGTCGCAAATTATAATTACGCCAGGGATTGCCTTTTGTTTAGTAAATTATTCAAAAATTCATTTTTTACTGTCTCAAATTTTAATTACGCCAGGGATGCCTTTTCTATAGTAAATGTTGCAAAAAATAATTTTTTACTGTTGCAAATTTTAATTACGCCAGGGATTGCCTTTTCTATAGTAAATTATTCAAAAAATAATTTTTTACTGTCGCAAATTTTAATTACGCCAGGGATTGCCTTTTCTATAGTAAATTATTCAAAAAATAATTTTTTACTGTCTCAAATTTTAATTACGCCAGGGATTGCCATTTCTATAGTAAATTATTCAAAAAATAATTTTTTACTGTCTCAAATTTTAATTACGCCAGGGATTGCCTTTTCTATAGTAAATTATTCAAAAAATAATTTAATACTGTTGCAAATTTTAAATACGCCAGGGATTGCCTTTTCTATAGTAAATTATACAAAAAATAAAGTTTTTACTGTCTCAAATTTTAATCACGCCTGGGATTGCTTTTCTATAGTAAATTATTCAAAAAAATAATTTTTTACTGTCTCAAATTTTATTTACGCCAGGGATTGCCTTTTCTATAGTAAATTATTCAAAAAATAATTTTATACTGTCGCAAATTATAATTACGCCAGGGATTGCCTTTTCTATAGTAAATTATTCAAAATATAATTTTTTACTGTCTCAAATTTTAATTACGCCAGGGAGATTGCCTTTTCTATACTAAATTTTGCAAAAAAATAATGTTTAGTGTCGCAAATTTTAATTACGCCCAGGGATTGCCTTTTCTATAGTAAATTATTCAAAAATTCATTTTTTACTGTCTCAAATTTTAATTTACGCCAAGGATTGCCTTTTCTATAGTAAATTATTCAAAAAATAATTTTATACTGTCGCAAATTTTAATTACGCCAGGGATTGCCTTTTCTATAGTAAATTTTGCAAAAAATAATTTTTTACTGTTGCAAATTTTAAATACGCCAGGGATTGCCTTTTGTATAGTAAATTATTCAAAAATTCATTTTTTACTGTCTCAAATTTTAATTACGCCAGGGATTGCCTTTTCTATAGTAAATTATTCAAAAATTCATTTTTTACTGTCGCAAATTTTAATTACGCCAGGGATTGCCTTTTCTATAGTAAATTATTCAAAAAATAATTTTATACTGTCGCAAATTTTAAATACGCCAGGGATTTTCCTTTTCTATAGTTAATTTTGCAAAAAATAATTTTTTACTGTTGCAAATTTTAAATAGGCCAGGGATTGCCTTTTGTATAGTAAATTATTCAAAAATTCATTTTTTACTGTCGCAAATTTTAATTACGCCAGGGATTGCCTTTTCTATAGTAAATTATTCAAAAATTCATTTTTTACTGTCGCAAATTTTAATTACGCCAGGGATTGCCTTTTCTATAGTAAATTTTGCAAAAAATAATTGTTTAGTGTCGCAAATTTTAATTACGCCAGGGATTGCCTTTTCTATAGTAAATTATTCAAAAATTCATTTTTTACTGTCGCAAATTTTAATTACGCCAGGGATTGCCATTTCTATAGGTAAATTTTGCAAAAAATAATTGTTTAGTGTCGCAAATTTTAATTACGCCAGGGATTGCCTTTTCTATAGTAAATTATTCAAAAATTCATTTTTTACTGTCGCAAATTTTAATTACGGCAGGGATTGCCATTTCTATAGTAAATTATTCAAAAAATAATTTTATACTGTCGCAAATTTTAATTACGCCAGGGATTGCCTTTT